>KZ506480.1:43518-142710 GCA_002844005.1 Limosa lapponica baueri
TTGTTATCCAGAAGTAACCAGGTGGGTTTTTTGGAAAGAACTAAAGTACCTACAACTTTCTTCCTTTAGTCTTAATTAAGTTTGCAGCTTCTGCTTTGAAGATAGTAGGAAAAATATTTTTAGATTCATCCAAAGCTTGCTGAAGCTGACAGAAAGTCTCCCACTGAGTTCAATGGGCTTTGGATCAAGTGCTTAGTATCCTCAGAAATGATTCATCTGGTACACTCTGGTCTATTCATGACTTGAGGGAGAAGTGTCCCTTGTTTTTCCTGAGACTGTTTTAATTAGCTAGCAAAAATATCACAAAACATATTTTGCTTTTTCATCTGTAAAATGAAAATGTGGTCTATTTGTTAAATACCTTGTGATCCATTGATTTAAAGAGAGAGTGTGTGTATGTATATATATAGAGAGATCAGCACTATTTCGTCTTATCTCTGTAGCTTCTTATCCATCAGCAAAGGCTTTGATTAGGAGACTTTTAAATGTATTTAATAAACAACTAAAAGTTTATGTAATGCAATTTATCCTGCCAATTGTGCCACAGAAAAACATATTTATTCATATAACTTCTAGCCCTATTCTGGGCATTGCTGAATTAAAAAATAAAAAGTAGAAGAGCAATTTGATGACTGTGAGCTTGGAGATTCATACAAAGTGCCGGGTTCTGTCATTTCAGGACAAGGTTTCCTCAGCATTTCCTGCTTTCCTTTGATGTTTTTTGGTTCAAACCCAGAATCAAGTGTCTGTCAAATGCCTGCAGAGCAGCCTCTTCTATCTAGACTGCCAAGCTGGGTGACTTTGTAAACAGATCTCACAACCATTCAGTTATTACCTTAACTGAGTAATTAAACTGAGTAGTTAATATTCATTACATTTTTCACTAAGCTACTTACCAATGTCCTAACAAAAATTTAAAGAATTTTATTTCCATCATTCATGCTGACTACTTTAAAACCAAATTTCCACCATGCCTTTTGGTACACACTGTAAAAAGCAGATTTTTTACTTGAACGTCTTTTTAAAGGAGTGTCTTTCCTTGTCTGAGATGAAAATTCATACAGTAGAGAGCAGAATCCTTAATAAGTTCTTTTTTTATGGTAACATTACTTTGCATGTATATATTTAAACTTAATCATAGAATCTACCTTCTTCCTTCTGCCCTCTTTCTCTTTCAGAGACTGGTGCCGAAGGTCAGAAATTCCTATTACAAGAACCTGTAGTATTTTTGCTCAGGATGAATTTTCATAGAGTCATAGAATCATAGAATAGTTTGGGTTGGAAGCAACCTTAAAGATTATCTAGTCCCAAACCCTCTGCGATGTGCAGTGACACCTCCCACTAGACCAGGTTGCTCAAAGCCCCATCCAGCCTGGCCTTGAACGCTTCCAGGGATGGGGCATCCACAACTTCCCTGGGCAACCTGCTCCAGTGCCTCACCACCCTCATAGTGAATATCTGATCTAAATTTACCCCTTTCCAGCTTGAAGCCATTACTCCTATTACTACATGCCCTTGTGTTTATGTGTATTTATAAATGTGCATATATATAAAAATGTATTTTATACCTACAGGCACATCATGGCTCCTTCACAATTTTTGCTGTGCTCTTCCTGCAAAGCTGTTTTACCTCACTGTTTTTCAATGAATCTAAAAATACTTTTGTGTTATGATTGCTCAGGATTGTACCTAAATGGCTAGGGACTTAGATTCAGAATTAAATGCATTTCCTTAAAGACTAAATGCAATATATCCATTCCCTTGAAAAAATGGTCTGTAACACAGCAAAACATTGAACAAATCAAATTTTAAAAGCAATACCGAACACACTTGATGAGATGATCACATCTATTGAACAGGTATTTTGCTATATCAGTTCATGTCACAGTACTCTCTCTCTAAATTTCAGTAGTTTTCCTGTTCCAAGTATTTATTGGCAATATTGCAAACACCAAGAGTACAAAACCTCATATATTCATGACAATCATATATAGAAAATGTAGTTTTGAATGCAGTCTAAAGAAAAAGCGGAGACAAAATGTGGTAGTAGAAACCAAGTGCTTCAGAGTTCTTTTTCTGACTCTTTTCCTGTCCATCCTTAACTACAGTCATTTAGATAGTAGTTCACATTGACCAGTACCTTGGTTCACATTGTGAAACTGTCATGGTCTGTGATTATCTCCAAAGTAAAACAAAACATTATTAACACAACTAACAATGATATCTCCTAAACCCACCAAAGTCTCTTGAATCTAGGTCTTAAACAAACCACTCTGCCTTTCTGAAAAAACGTAATATGAAAGTGGTAATAAAGCATCAGCACTTATCTGTATCTCTCCAAGAACTGCACAGAGAGACCTCCGCTTGTGTGTAGTTACAAATTTTCTTCTGGTAATCACAAAGAAAAAAAAACAGAGGGTGAGGATACAAAGTGATTAGAAAGATATTTTCCTAGGACAACATTAGGCAATTTTTTTAGCAAATAAGAGTTTCATACCTCATTCTGACACTGGCAAAGATCATGTATTTGTAGTAGGACCATATATTGGGATATTTAGAAGTGCCCAGTCAGGTTATTCTTCCTAAAGACAAAGTGCATTAAGCATCTAATTCTCTAAGGTCCTCTCTCAAAATCCTTTAGTTAACCTCCAAGATCTTATTATTATTCCATATAAGAAATGGAAGTAATGTACTTTACCTATTATATACCCTGAAAAGTCAACAGCCACCATGGGAATAATGTGTACTTCTTAATATTTACCAAATTATTAAATTATTATCATTTGGGGAAATGTTCCATGATTGGATCATAAGCCTGAACAGTTAAGAAAGACTCAACAGTGCCCACTGTGCTATTAAAATCATAGTATTAATACATGTACTTGACAAAGTCTTTGACAAAATAAATGACCATAACAATAATTTTAATCTGTGGACCTGCCTTCAGTGTGTCTACATGGATTTACCTTTAGAAAATCAGCTTTACAGAGTCACGTGAGCAGCCATAAAGGTAGCCTGGTTAGAAGGGGAAAACTACCAAACAGAAGAAAATGTCCTCTGAAAAATGATGACAGAGAAACTGCCTGCCATCCTGGGAGCTGTGAGACTAGGAACAAGGTCAGGGAACCAGAAACACCCTTGAAAACTGCAGCTGGCCTCTCTGAAGTACCTGGGATACCTAGAAAACAAAGATATCTTCAGATGCCATCAATAAGCAAAAAAACAGTGGACTGTAGTGGCAACTTACCATCTGAAGAAGAGAAATAGTATGGGAAAATAAAATGGGTCTGAAAAAACAGAAAACAGCATCATTTATTGGCTGAAAAATAGAAATTAACAGCATTTATTGGCTGCATGGGGTGGTGGTGTCCTATGTCATCTTATGTCTCCATGATAGGAAAAAGACTAAAGGACTAAATTTTTATCCAAAGTGGAGTCTCTCTGTCTGGGAAATTTCCATGCTGTAAATATTTTTCCTTTCCTAAACAAACTGAAACCCTGCACATGAACTTTCAACTAGATCTTCTCCTACTGTAGGAGATGATCTGGTTCATGACCATCTGAGGAACCTGAACATACAGAAGTCTATGGGACCTGATGAGACACATACCAGAATCCTGGAGGTAATTGGCTGATGTAGTTGCCAAGCCACTCCCCATGATATTTGAAAAGTCATGGCAGCCCAGTGAAGTCCCTGATGACTGGAGAAAGGGAAATATTGCTCCCATTTTTAAAAAGGCTAGAAAGGAGGACTCTGGGTATTTCCAACCTGTCAGCCTCATCTCTGTGCCTTGGAAGATCATGGAACAGATCCTTCTAGAAGCTATGCTAAGGCACATGGAGAACAGCGAGGTGATTTGAGACAGCTAGCATGGCTTCATCAAGGGTAAATCCTGCCTGACCAACCTAGTGGCCTTCTATGATAGTGTGGCTACATCAGTGGAAAAAGGAAGAACTACGGATGATCTGGACTTCTGTAAAGCCTTTGACAAGGTCCCCAGAACATCTTTCTCTCTAAATTGGAGAGATATGGATTAGATGGATGGACTATTTGGTGAATGAGGAATTGGTTGGATGGTCACATCCAGAGGGTAGTGGTCAATGGCTGAATGTGCACATGCAGATCAGTGACAAGTCATGTCCCTCAGGTGTCCAAACCAGTACTGTTCAATATCTTTATCAATGATATAGACAATGGGATTGAGTGCACCCTCAGCAGGTTTTCAGACTACACCAAGCTGAGCAGTGCGGTTGACATGCCTGAGGGATGGGATGCCATCCAGAGGGATCTGGATGAGCTCAAGTGGGTCCTTGTGAACCTCATGAGGTTCAACAAGGACGAATGCAAGGTCCTGCACGTGGATCAGGGCAGGCCCTGGTATCGAGGCTGGTAAATGAAGGGATTGAGAGCAGCCCTGCCAAGAAGGACTTGGGAGTACTGGGGGATGACATGAGCTGGCAATGTATATTCACAGCCCAGAAGACCAATCATATTCTGGGCTGCATCGAAAGAAGCATGGCCAGCAGGTCGAGGGAGGTGATTCTGCCCCTCTACTCCACTCTGCTGAGACCTCACCTGGAGTACTGCAAGCAGCTCTGGAGTCCCCAGCACAGGAAAGACATGGACCTGTTGGAGTGGGTCCAGAGGAGGGCCACAAAGATGATCAGAGGGCTGGAACACCTCTCCTGTGAGGACAAGCCGAGAGAATTGGGGTTGTTCAGCTTGGAAAAGAGCGGGCTCCAGAGAGACCTTATTGCAGCCTTTCAGTACTTAAAGGGGGCCTACAGGAGAGATGGAGACAAACTTTTTAGCAAGCCCTGTTGCAATAGGACAAGAGGTAGTGGTTTTAAGCTAAAAGAGGGTAGATTCAGACTAGATACAAGGAAGACATTTTTTACAGTGAGAGTGGTAAAACACTGGCACAGGTTTCCCAGAGAGGTGGTAGATGCTTCACCCCTAGAGATGTTAAAGGTCAAGGTGGACGGGGCTCTGAGCAGCCTGATCTAGTTGAAGCTGTTCCCGCTCATTGCAGGGGGGGTTGGACTAGATGACATTTAAAGGTCCCTTCCAACCAAAACTATTCTATGATTCTGTGATCTTGAACTCTCACCAGACATGCTCGGCTGACTCCACACTCTGTGATGCAGATAATTTCTGAAGTCATACTCTGCCTGCTGTTTTACTAGTCCCTCTTTAGGCCCACTTTTGGGGTCGGCTCAGCTTGTCCTTCCACCTCTGGAAGGTTGGATCCCTCTCTGGGATTGGTTTGTTCTCCCCTCTGGGATGATTTGTCCCTTTCTGAAATCTGTCTAATTCATGAGATACCAGTACTGTATATTCATACAAGTAACCTGACATAAGAATATCTGCTGTTATATTGTTGATAAGTTGCTTCAGGAAGTATAAATTTGTAGTAATCTGTAACAGTATATACCAACCAGATTGTTGCTATTATATTAATTGTTGCCATACAATTTGTTGATGCTATACAATTGATTGCTTCTATTATTGTCTGCTGCTCTACTATTGATACTGTATTATTGATTGCTGATAGTAATTTGCAATAAATATGTATCTTTATTAATCATAGGTACACTTGCTAGTGCTGATTTAATAGTATTCTACTTGCTAGTGGTAATGTGTGGTATTTTTGGTCATCTGTAATAAAGTAGAGAAATTTAGAGGACAAAGCTTCCATGCCCTTTTGTATTACAGTATCCTATGGACTCACAGTCACGATCTCTACATACCTGCAGGCAAGGTATCTCTTTAGGTTGTGACACAGAGCTGGTTACTTTGTGACATGTAGTGAGTTTAATTCAGAAATCAATTTATTTACACCTAATGCATGTGCTCGTGTCCAGACTTACTTGTGAAACAGGAGAAGTAGATAAAGGAGTTGCAGGTTGTTATAATTTGAGTAATTTTTAATTCTATGTGAAAGTTTATTGCTGTTGAGACAAAATGACAAGAGTTGCTGTTTTTACTTTAAATAATTTTTTTTGTTCATTTTTATTTCATCCTAGTTGTTCTCAGATTATGTCTGCTTGTTGTAAGATTAGCTCACAAATCCATATCAAAAGGTCCCAGTAACAATGACCTGGATAAATTCTAATATCCTTACTTTCTTGGTGCAATGCCTTAGTCCACAAGATAGTTCCATTCTCACTTGGGTTTTGTGTGGAATTGAAATATTGCAAATCTTGTTTAAAGGCTCCAGAGGAACCTCGTCTGATAGAAATAAGATAGTATTTTTTATTATTATTGTTAAGAGAATGTTTTACTTTTTCCCCCCATTCATGATAAAAAATCATCTTTTTTTTATTTGATTTTATAGAAATGTAACAATCATGAGCAACAGAGCATGTCTGGAAATATCACCTTTCGGCTTTTCACAATCTGTTTCTATCAAGCTGAAGAACACAGTTGAAATTACCCAGACATCAGTGGGAGATCATTCCAGTGACCTCAGAGGACTTTCCATTTCACCGCATTTCAAACCAAATCTTGCTGTCGTATTACTTTAAAGTGAACAAAAGTGGTCCTATCCCTTATACACCAAGAAGTTCAGGATATGCTTAAAGGACAAAACAAATTTAAAAAAAAGAAGAGCTCTCTACAGAAAAAGTTGAACATTCAGTTTTTATCCAGGGACTCCAGAAGCATTAAGCTGGGCTGCACTGTGTGCTCTCCATTCCATTCCTGGTGTGCGTTGCCCCCAGTCCTCTTTTAACAACCAGTGAAGCAATCTGCTCCAGGTGGCAGTCATGTAAATACCAAAACCCTGTGCTTTACACCAACTGAGAATATTACCTGTACATGAAGTCCCATGGGTGTCAATGACAAGGCAGAGGATCCTCCATGCTGTTCCCAGGTGGAGGTTTATTCTGTAAAACCTCATTTCTCAGTGTTTTCCAGAACACCAGCATAAGATACTCCTGTTAACACTAATAAAAATGTTTAAGTTAAGAGGAAAAAAAAATGTGATAAAATTCATACATTTCAAAGGTCCAAAACCAAGGAAGACTCTTCATTATTAGGTTTAATCTCACTGTTTTGGAAAGGATTTCTTTTTTGTCCTTGAACAAGATTGATTTTCAGTATTACAAAGCCAAAATCTGGGCTGCCTTTAGTATTTCTGTGAGGCCATCTCAATGCACAGAGTTTGCTGACACAAATGAAAGGTGGGATGGAAATACATCTCAGACTTCTAAGACTTTCCCTGACCTATGTCTTCAATGTGTGTTTCCTCCATGAGATCCAAGATTGTTTATGCTCTTTCAAAGAAAACATTGTCTGTATTGCACTGCTTATAGATTGATAGATGCCAATGAGACGAGCCAGGCCAAATTTTTCCTATATCTGTTGTTTAGCTTTCATGCCAGTATCTGTGTCTCTGCTCAGCCAAGTGTCACTGACAGTCAGGAACTGAATGCATTAATAAAATTCATGTCTTTCATCAGACAAGCAGACACTAGTTTCTCTGGCTGCTCTGTTCTTAAATCTAAAAAGATTCTGATAATAAATATTTGTTCAGGAAGCAATCAATATCGTATCAAATCATTTTACATCTTCTCCAAGAACTTTGTCATTAAAATGCAGTAAATTAATGCAATATAAAAATAGCACTGAAATGAGATTAATTTAAATGCAAACACATGTGTAGAACCTGTATTGTTTTAGCTGGGTATAATTGTAAAAGTATGTTACTGCAGATAGGAAATGCTATAAAATTATAAAGAACTCCTTTGGACCAGGAAACTTTATAAGAAGTGTCCTTCAAACAGCATTGTCATTTCACTATAAGCAACAGGCAAGGCGACTGCAGGTTATAAATTAGAGCTGGTTCCTTACAACATACTTGATTGCTAGTTATGTAAATAAATTAAAAACCGCTAGGATCTGTAACAACACAGAAATTAAGTTACAGTCATAGAACAGCAGAAGTTTTAGCCAAGAGCAAAGAACTCATAGAAGAAGAAAGGGGCAGGAGGGGAAGGAGGAGGGGAGGAGTGGCAGGGAGGCAGGTGAATCACAGATAGAAAGCAAACATAAACTCTGTTAAATGAATTACTTTACCTGGAAGGAGCCACACGCCAAAGACTTGGAAGATATCCAAGATCTACTCCAAGCTTCATCTGGTTGGTAGAGTTTACATTCACTGACGTAGGATTGTTTCTTTCCCGGGTTACTCATCAGCTGTCTTCTAGGAGTCAAAACCTATCAGCCGTTCACCACCAGCACGGAGGACAGCCTACCATCACTGAGATGCATGGATGCTCACAGGATTGCAGGGGAGGGCCCATTTTTCTGGGCTTGGCTTCTGTGAGTTAGTCAGTGTTTAAGAATATGGAGACTCTTTTGTTGCCAAGAAAAGCTGTGTATCTGCTTAACTCGCCACCTTGCAGTTTCTTTCTGAACACCCTCTGCGTCCAGCCTCAGTGTGTCAACCATGGTTTGTGGCTGACTGCTGTCTGCTAGTCAAACTTCAGGGATCCAACCATCGCATATGCCATTTATGTCCCCTATGTGGTGGTGGGATAAGCACTCCTGCTCTGCTGGCTTCTGCCCTGCTCTCTGCAAAGGCTTGTTTTCTCGACAGCTTAGTAGCTTTTATCGTCCGACTGTTTGTATGAGAAATTAGAGAGGAGAGTGACTTTTATGAGAAAGTGGAGAGGAGATATTTTAGTAAATTACTCAATGGAAGGGCTGGCATTGAGAGCTTTTACAAGCCATGCACTGAGGTACTCCAGCATCAGAAGGAATATATTAAAAATAAGTTTGGATTTAAGAGCTCCTAAACAGTTCTAAAATAAGTAATAAATGTCTATTGTATTGCTTGAATTATAGAGCTATACAGAGTTACTTTCGGCTAATTATGTTTCATGTTATGGTGGTTTAATTGAGTAATTCAGACGATTAGAACTGGAAAGGAAATGTCATAATGATGGCCTAACTAGCAATAAATGACAAAAATATAGTTTAAACAATATTAATTTTAGTAGGTATTTCTTTGGATATCAAAAAGATATCCAAAAATATCTACTGTCAAAAACATTTTGCCTGTCTGCTAATGAGTGTTCTTGGGGAATAGTGAGTATTAGATTATCATAGGGTTGAAGGAATGCATCTAAAATCAGGTTTCACTCAGAATTTTGCTTGCCCAAATTTAAAGTTGCAGTTCAGAAATTCATATCTGCCCCAAACCCAAAGCTCATCAATTTGATCCAGCCAGAAACATCCCATGCATTAGCCTTTTGGGCCTTCTGGGCCTACTCATTAAAAAAAAACAAACAAAAAAAACCCCACATTTTCATCCTTCCTTTTTACAGTCCTACACCCTAACCAACTTTTTCCCATCCCCAAGAGACCTTGGCCTACTTCCAAGCCAAAAAATGAGATTTCAATGAGAACTCATTTCTTGGCTGCATCTGCAAAGGTTCACAGGGTAGACAAAACGGCTGATGGAGACAAAAGTCTACATTCAAGTTTGATCCAGGGGAGACGAATGGGGCCTTGGTTCAGAGTTAGTGTTACTCTTCAGTGATGCCTGTGCTAATGTCTTGAGGTAGTATAGTCTGCAGTCTTGGTTTCTTATTGTACTGTGCAAATACAAGGGCAGTTCACATGGCATTATGGCAAGAATGATACTATGGCTGAGGCCAGAAACAGAGTCTGGGACAAGCTCTGCTCCCAGCTGCCAGGCATGCAAAGGTAAGATATAGGCTGGTATTACATGGCAGGACTGCCTTATGGTCATTAGAAAAAAAGCATCCAGTAAGGAAGAGCTTTGAACTAGGATGTGCAACAGCAGAAGCTTTGGACTTCACTATTTTACTGTATCATCCAAGGCCTGCAGAGCTGAAATGAAGTTCGGTGCTTGCAGAATTTTGTGTGCCTTCCACAGTTCTTGTGTGCTTTCAAAACAGAAAATATGAAATAAGGTAATTACATACTACTGAAATTACTTTCATGTCTTTGCCCAGGACCTTTAGTCACAGCAATTGCTGTTTATTCAAAATAATGAGACTTCTTCCAAAAGTCATTTACACCTACTCTTTGTAAAGATGAGAGCACAGAGGAAAAAAGCACTATGACGGTTTGCTTTCTACTCTAGTCTCTTTGTAACAATGTTTAAAAAAAAATCAAAACCAAAAATATTTAGGAAAGAAGTTTTTTATATACTCAGACACTTCAGAGTTTTATTATCATTTCTCAAAATTATAGAGAAGAAAAAAGGAAATATTTGATTTGAATTTATCTACAATTATCATTCTGTGAGTGCATCTTGGCAAAAATATCTTCCTCTCTCACCATCTATTTCAAAAGAGAAACATATAATTTCATTCATAGTCAAACAATATCTATCTTTTCAGAAATTTTAGAGAAAGTAAGGAGACAAAACAGAAAATGTCTTTCACAAATCCCATCCCACCACAAATCCCAAATAGTAAAACTGCTCCTTTTCACACAGAGTTTTGAGACTCAAATTTAAATCTCTTCTTTTCCTTGAAGAGACTACATTCATACATTTCAATTTTCTAAAGAATAACCAGTCCATGAGATTTAAGTTATTCTGACCTGTCCCGTTCTGACTTTCAGCAAAATCATGTAGTCACAAAGTCACAGGGATGCTGGTTGGAAGGCATCTCTGGTGGTCACACAGAGCTGCCCCCTCCCCAAAGCAAGAGTGATACCAGCACCAGATCAGCTCTGCTGTGGCTTTGTTTAGCTCAGTCTTGAACACTCTGAAGGGCAGAGATTGCATCACTGCTCTGAGAAACCTGTCCCAGTGCCACACCACCATCCCAGTGACACAGCTTCTCCTAACAGTCAGCTAGAAACTGGACAAGCTTGTGACTGCTACTTGTTTTACCATCTATAGTCTTTGGCTCCATTCCCTTTAAATAGACTTCTTAAACTGTCCCACGTAGCCTCTATCATCAAACTGAGGAAGCCCAGCTCCCTCAGCCTCACAGTGGCCATGTGTCCAAGGCTTCAGTCTGCCTCCATCCACAGTCCTTCTGGGACTGGGTGCCTAAAACTAGATGCAGTAAATGAGGTACAGCTTCACTAGAACTGAAAAGAAAGAAATACTTTATTTTGAGTCTACTGTCTGTGATTCTTGTGAGGTCAGTCAGTACACAGCTTTTGTTACCTATTCATTCATTTGGCTCATATTCAACCTAGTCCAAGCTGCCAGGTATTGGCAGCATGGTGAGAGACTGCGCAAAAGCAAGTCTCTGAACTGGTGTCTTAAACAGAGACTACAGTGTCTACTCCTGTAAATGTTTGACAGATGTTTCAGCCTTTATTTTTGTTTACTCTTTAATGTTCTTGGACTTATTGGGACCCTATTGGTCCATTCCAACTTGAGTTATTCTATGATTATATGAAATGAATCAATGGCTCCCACCTAAACAAACATGTTGCCATATTTATTGAAGGTAAAATTGTTGTAAACAGTTTCTCTGGAGAGATTAAAAACTGTCAAATATATAAGTTTTGCATTTTATATTTCAAATAAATTTAATGAAATCTGATATTCATAGAACTAAAAAATGGAGAACACTTGTTAGATTGCCATACGTACTGGAAATCTGTAAAGAACTTCTATTCTAACAATCAAGAGGACTCCTATAAGGATATAAAAGGAAATTAGCTTAAAGATCTAATCTGCCTTACAGAATAGTAAAAGATTTTGTTATAAGAAAGAAAAAAAAATTTTAAAGCTAGGGGGAATTCAAATCAATAGGGGGAAAATTTGCTAAGCATAGTTAGAATTGCAAAGCTGAAGCTCACTCTTATGTTTTATTAAACATATTCTGGTTCATGCTGAAGTCACTCACTTGTACATTGTGTGAACTACACATCGAATTTGAAATAACAGCCCCATTAATCATAGATGCAAAGTTAGCAGCAGATTTAAAATACCTACCAGACGTGGTAGTGACCTCAGGATTTCCTGTAACAGACCTATACTGTTCTAAGACAATTGTCAAATGTCATGAAGACCAAACACCACAGGTTCAGGTTGGGTTCATGACAGAAAACAATGTTTAGAGCCCTGTAGTTTCTTCTTATGGTATATAACCTGCTCTTTTTTGAACCTTGATCTTTAATAGATGTTGCAATTTTTAGAGCTAGATTCTGCTAAGTAATTTATCTAAATAAGACATGGTGTCTAAAACAAGAAACAAAAAGGAAGTATTTATCAGTGGAGTAATGAACTATTAGGACAAACTACATGGTGGATTTTCTTCTAACATCAACCAAACTCTCTTCAACTTTTACTTCAACCAAAAAGTATTTATTCAGAATTAGAAAATACTACACAAAATATGATCAAAGTTATAGAGAAAGTCTGACAGTCATAATGATCATTCCCAACCTTGATTTCATGAATGTCTAAACCTGGAGCTCTGATATGCCATTATTTTAGCCAAAGCCCAAAGGTTCAGTACCTGTCTCCTCCATGCTGCTGAGGATTAAGAACTCTATACTTAGAATTAGACTTGTAGGTATATATACTTTGAGAGCATTTGAGATGTCAACAGACTTCAGTCTATCTCTACTGGTAGTTGCCTATTAAATAGGATTTTAAGGATGCCATATTTAAAGATAATTATGTATTTCAGTCTTCTGAACAACTAACTCAAAGGAAATTAAATAACAGAGAATAAAACAAAATACCATGAAAATGCAGTGGTGTACATTCAAAAAATATGGATCAGTGCAATATACTTCTCTTTCTTCACTCTCTCCATCAAATTCAACAATTTTGCAATTTATGTTGCCCAAACTGATCCTTTTCAGAACAAAAAATCTCACAATTTTAAGATTGTTAACCTGCCTCCATACTTCTGTCCAGGGGAAGATCTGGAAACTAACATACCTTTTTCATAACTATCCCCCACTTTTTCAATAATGAAATCAGAAGGAGGATGAGAAAAAAGGTGAGGGAACGTCGCCTTTAAGCACAGAGCCAACTTTTTTTAAAGGTATGGTATTTGGAGGGAGCTTATTCCTTCTCCATGTTGCTTGCCATGGTGATAAGCAGCATGCTCCTGCAGCTGTTACGATGAACAAATTCCTCCGAAGTCCCTGTCTTGCTAAAAGCTAGTTGTCTAATATGCAAGTGGTCCTTGTGGTACACTTTATTTCTCAAGAGCAGTGGTAAGTCTCAACTTTATAAAGACATCCTTCTCTAACTGTTCTATACATCAAATAAATGCATAGGTTGGCAATGTTCAGTGCCAGAGACTGGAAGCAAAAACATATGCTATGTAAAGGACCTCCTCTTGGACACTTATTTAAAATATATATATAATACTTCCTTCACCTATTCCTACTTTATTTTCCAGAACTGACTTAACATAATACAAATCTCCAGAAGTCTCCACAGAAAAATGTACTACAAATAACCAAGAAAGACAGGAAAGAGGAAAAAAATATCTCCCAGGGACATAGTTCTGCAAGTGTAACCACTGCTGTCCTGGAGTAGCCCAGAAAGTCGTTCACAGCTCAGTGATAAAAATGGTACAAACAGGATGAAAAAAGAAAAATACTGCACTATATGAAATAATTTTAAATCAATTTAAAATTTTCTAATCCATTCTTCTCTCTCTTTTTCAATGTTGTTTAGCAGAACAACCACAAATCAGCAATACACACGGTCTTTTCCAGGAACGTAGCACATGACTGCACATGACTGAGGGGACTTAGTCTCATACAGATGAAAAAATAGAGACCCTGAACTTCCATAATGAACAAAAACACTCTGATTTTGCTCAGATAAAACTTCTCTACTGGTTTGGAGTAACTGAAACGTAAATTATCTGCCCGGAGTAGCACTCAACTTTTTCATTCTGAAGGAAAACTTGCTTCAGATTATACTTTCATTTTCCTTTGATAGAGTGTCATCATTTTATTTCATTCCACTGCAACTCCTCCGCACTTGCCTCTGTCTAGTTTAATCTTTCTTCCTAGTTCAAACTTGCTCCAGCTCTTTTGTTTTTCTTTTTTTTTTTTTTTCCATCTCTGTGTTGCTCCCAGAGATGAAGTAGTACAAGACATTTCTGACTTTCCTTTATACTCAGCTTTGCTTACTTTTCCCTTTGAAACATGGTTGAGCCTTGATCTGAATTTCTGGTTTCTCTCTATATCAACAACATGTTAACTTGTGCTGATGTTTTAGTTCTCTATTTTCTCCTTTCATGTCATACTTATGATGAAATGTTTGTTTGGCTTGCTATGCTTTTTCACAAATTACTATTTTGTATACGTAATACAGCAGTCATACAAGAATGGTAGTGTCTTAGCACACATTGCTATGCACCACTACAATGATGTTTGTACTTTATTAGAAAATGTTTGGGATACAGATACTGAAAATAATAATTAAAAGCCAAAAGAAAATGGACAATGTGAAAAACATCTGTAATGCTTTGGAGAAAAAAAATATTTATTTAATTCACTGGGCTCACTTGAATAATAGAGAAAATGACCACTTACATAGAATATAGGTGGAGTCTACTTCTCTGTCCCACTGGCTATTCAGATAACACATCTTTATGGGTAGTTCCTTCCAAACCAATTTCCAGATGTTTCCATCAGAATGACTAAAGCTAAACACAGTGCAGCAAACCTAATACAATGTGCCAATAAAAGCATGCATACCTGTATCTCTGAGGTAGTTGGAGGGAAAACAGGTGAAACTTACTTACCTACCACAAATTAAGAAAATCGTTCTTAATGATTGCTTCTGTCTATATAATTGAAGCATATAAACATCCTACAAGAACAGCAAGTTGATAAACCTTCTGTATTAGTCAGTGCCAACTGATTTTCTTCTTCTATTCTATAAACATATTTAGATTTTGAGTCTGAGCTGTACTGGACTGTTTAGTGCGATTCACAGTCAGTAAAGACAGCTATTTACTTCCAAACCTTAAAATTCAGGGATGCATTTCCATTGCAATGAGGAAATTATTGAGGGTAGAGTACTGTGTTCAATTTTAGTCACCCATATCAAAAAATGACCCCATACTGTAACAGCTACACAGAGAAGCTGCAAAGAAAATTCAAGAAATGGACAGCCTTTTGTATGAAATGAGACTGAAAAAAATCTGAACTGTGCAGTCCAGTAAAAATAAGGCAACTGGGAATATTTTTACTCTTTAAAAATACAGCTGATGAGGTAGCTAAACACCAGGAAAAAAAGAAGGGCTGAGTAAGCTGAAAAACAGTGCTGACTTGAGAACCCACAAATGTAACTGTGTAAGAATAAATGTAGGCTGTAAGTACGTGTCACAGCCCCCAGTGCCCACCGGCTTCTAGTTTAGCTGACTGAGTCCAAGGACAGCTCCTGTGCCGACAAGAACTGCTCCAAAGCAAGCCATGATCAGGACCTCCCCCTTCTTCCCTGGGGAGCTACTTGCAAGCTGAAGGTCTCATGCTGGCCCCTGCCAGATCTATGCAGCAGCAGTGCTGTGGCCGCGGTTGCACCCTCTCCTGTGCCTGACCACTCCGCAAATATCCCTCCAGATCCTCCCAACTGGAGTCACCAGGGGAAGGAAGGAAATGTTTTCACGATGAAGGTTATGTTGAACAGTGTCAGCAGAGGAAGGAGTACCAGTGGTCTGGCAGGTTCTGTCATGCCACTTGTCCCTGTGACAGCTAATAGTGGAATGAAAAACACCGTAATCAATGGCTGCTGACACATATTCCCAAGAAACCCATGGGGACCCACAGAGAACCACTGGTTTCAGAAGGGACTCCTGCCAACAAGTAAGCAATGGCTTGGTGTGCACATCTAACTTTTTCTGCGAGCAATAGAATAATTCACAAATTTCCTATACTCATTTTTTATGACTGCCTATACCTTCTACAAAAGCTGAATGAATAACACTGCAAGAATACAGCCTCCATGTATCACCTATTCCCTGACCCAAATTAATCCAGAATAAGCAGTCCCAGCTCTTTCAGAGAACGAACTCCAGGCATAGAATAGCAGAGACTGAACTTCCACTGTCCTCCTGCTTCCAACCTTATCCACAATTTTCCATTTTTCTGTAGATCTTTGAAACTAACTTTCAACATGTTGGAGAAATGGGTATTTAGCTGTCTGTCTCTCCTCCTCAGCAGTGGCAATGATATATGGATTGTTTCTATAGGCAAACATTGGCATTTTGTGCTAAGAGGTTTTCACAAGAGGTGAATATAGTCAATTCTAAGATCACATACGCCAGCCCAAAGCTTTCTGCTTTCACTCTGGTTTTTGCACTTTGAGAAGATAGTTTCATCTTGATTAACATGTTCACATGTTCTTTTCATCACATCCTAATGATTTTTCCTAATCTCATTCTGTGGCAGCTGTCAATGTGGTGTTGAGTCAAGTCATAATGTGACATGACTTTGATAGACAACAGGACTGGCTGCAGGTTTGCAGCTGTGAGAAGTGGCAATGATTATCTGAGGAACAAATGATGAACTAAAAGGTGAGTTCCCCTGTTTTCAACCACTTAGGCAGGGACATACTACTTTAGTTCCATTACTGTATTTGGGGCAAACAATGTAGTCCCTTTCCCATTTAATAGCCGAGCACGATTCTTTCATGTCCTTGCATTGTGTGTGCCATTCATGATTGTCTTTAGCAATGCTTTCAACCTTTTCCTAAATCCATGCTGTCAGTAGGGGATCTTTGCTGGGATCTTTGCCACAATCTGGATCATTGGGTAAAAAAGAGGAGCACAGCTCTGTCAGGAAGGGTGCTACTTGAATTTCACTCACAAACACAAAATCAGAGAGAAAGGACGCTGAGGCATGGAGGGTGGAGAATTCAGATGTGACAGCATTTTACACCCATTTTGTAGGAAGTGCAAATAATTATATTACCGTTATGGAAAAACACAAGGAAATTTGATTCAGTGAAGTGGCTCTCATTTATTTTCTTGCTCCCTAGATCTAAGTGCAACATAAGCTATACTTACAGCTAATATTAGAATAGGGAGGTAAAATAATGCCCTGTCAATTAATAACCTGAGATGATATAAAGTGCTCATTTATGGTGTTTTGTATCAAAACACACTAATGTGCTAAGTGGTTTCTGATAGTCCAATTCAGGTTTCAGAAATTTTCATTAATCAGAAGTGTGAAGCATGTAGCAGAGTTTTGTTCTAGCAGTCATCAATTTACTATTTTTACAGCTGTGTGATTTTTACTGTGACC
Organism: Limosa lapponica baueri; assembly: GCA_002844005.1. NCBI lineage: Eukaryota > Metazoa > Chordata > Aves > Charadriiformes > Scolopacidae > Limosa > Limosa lapponica. Next base: position 60,749 of record KZ506480.1, read on the forward strand.
ATTGCTTATCCTGTAAACATCTCACTCTGCGGGATAACATTCTGAGCTGTGCATAGCCCTTCCTCTGATATGAATTTTATTTCTCCAAACAGCATAAGAACTCCTTTCATTTTTTCTGTTTCAGCTCTCAAAACAGTGAAAAGGAAGAAAAATTGTCTCAGAATTAAGTAGTTACAGTATCTGCTTTTGAAAAATAAAACAGCAGTGAAAAGCCACTTGTAAACAAAATTTTTTTGGAAAGAAGAAATGTTACAAAGATTTTTCATCCACATTTACCTTTGTTCAGTTTGAAGAAAATGGATTTTTAGATTGTGTCAAATCTGTTGTGATTTCATTTTTTTAACATACAAATAACAATGTAAGGAAAGTAAAATATAAAAAAATGAACCCTAAAATGTAAGGAGGAAGATGAGCATAAGGACATAACAACATTTGCAACTGTAGTAGTAAAGCAACATTAAAACTGAGAAAAAAAAAGTGGTTACCTTAGCAATATGGATTAAATCCCAGATTTGCCAGAACTCTCACATTTTGTTGGTAAATTGCTTGTCCATAAATCAAACTTAATCTCAGTCTGTGCTCATATCTTAGAAAACTAGGGTTGGCCCTGCGTCACCTTGGCTAGTCCCTGTGCCAGTGGGTGTCCTAACAATATACACAGCAGTCCAGCTGAGTAAGTGTCTCCACCTGCAGCCCCATTGGAAGCAATGCAGAATAACACGATATTCAGCATAGATGCAAGTGTAATCTTCAACCCAAAAGGAAGGAGTAGCTTTTAACAGGAGTGAAGAATTTCCTTGTCACACTTGAGGATCCTGGTGGACATGAAGTTGAACATGAACCAGCAACGTACCCCTGGAGAAAAGGCAGCAAATGGTATCCTGGTCTGCATTAGGCAAAACATTGTCAGCAAGTAGGGTGAGGAAATCCTTGACCTCAGCACTGATGAGGCCACACCCAGAGTTCTGTATCCAGGTGTGGGCTCACCAGTAAAAAGAGACATGGATCTACTGGAGGGAGTCCAATGAAGAGCCAGAAAGATGATTAAGGGACTGGAGAATGTCTCCAATGAGGAAAGGCTGAAAGACCTAGGACTGTTCAGCCTGGGGAAGAGAAGGCTCAGGCAAGATCTTATTAATACAATATAAGTACCTAAAGGGAGGGTGGAAAGAGAGGAACCAGGCTCTTTTCAGTGACAGGAGAGGAAGCAAAGGGCACAAACTGAAACACAGGAGGATCCCTCTGAACATCAGGAAACACTTTTTGACTGTGGGGGGGACTGAGTCCTGGCACAGGTTTCCCAGGGAGGTTATGGAGTCTCCATCCTTGGAGATATTAAAAGACATCTGGACATGGTCCTGGGCAACTGGGTCTAGGTGACCTTGCTTCAGCAGGGGGGTTGGAACAGATGACTTCCAAAGGTCCCTTACAACCTCAGCCTTTCTGTGATTCTATAAATGCCATTTTACCTTCTTCAGCTCCTCCCATGGCACAAAAATGACACTGTCCTCTAGCTTTCTAAGGTGTGTTCCATGAACATGATCTATTAACAGAAAGATTTGTTCATAGATCCAGTGAACAGAAAAGCACACCACGGAGCCTGGATGTCTGCATTATTTTATGCACCAGGTTCAACTTCTGGGTGGCAAACTATTCTCTAGGTGCACTAAAACACGGATTCACGGATTTGACAGAGTTGGAAGGGAGATCATCTAGTCCAACTCCCCTGCTAAAGCAGGATTGCCTAGAGCACATTACTCAGGATAGTAATCCTGATTACTATCAGATTACTATATTATATATGATTACTATATTAGATCCAGGCAAGTCTTGAAAATCTCCAGAGAAGGGGACTCCACGACCTCCCTGGGCAGCCTGTTCTAGTGCTCTGTCACTCTCACCATAAAGAAGTTTTTCCTCATGTTTGAGTGGAACTTCCTATGTTCCAGCTTCTGCCCGTTGCCCCTCATCCTATCACTGGAAACCACTGAAAAGAGTCCAGCTCCATCATCCTTCAACCCACCCTTTAGGAACTTGTAAACATAGATGAGGTCTTCTCTTCTCGAGGCTAAAGAGCCCCAGGTCTTTGAGCCTTTCCTCATAAGGGAGGTGCTCTAATCCCTTAATCATCTTAGTTGCCCTACGTTGGACTCTCTCCAGTAGTTCCCTGTCTCTCTTGAACTGGGGAGCCCAGAACTGGACGCAGTATTCCAGTTGTGGCCTCACCAGTGCAGAGTAGAGGGGGAGAATGACCTCCCTCAACCTGATGGCCACACTTCTCCTTATGCAGCCCAGGATTCCATTGGCTCTCTTGGCAACAAGGGCACATTGCTGGCTTATGGAGAGCCTGCCATCCACCAGGACTCTCAGATCCTTTTCCTCAGTGGTACTTCCCAGAAGATCCACCCCTAACCTATATTGGTGCCTGGGGTTCTTCCTCCCCAGGTGCAGGACCCTACACTTCCCCTTGTTGAACCTCATTAGGTTCTTGTCTGCCCAGCTCTCCAGCCTGTTCAGGTCACGCTGAACGGCGGCACAGCCCTCTGGAGTATCGGCCAGCCTTCCCAGTTTGGTATCATCAGCGAACTTGCTGAGGACGCACTCTGTCCCCTTGTCCAGGTCATTGATGAATACGTTGAATAGGACTGGACCGAGTATTGACCCCTGGGGGACGCCACCGGTTACAGGCCTCCAACTTGACCCTGCTCCATTAATGACAACCCTCTGAGTTCTGTCACACAGCCAGGACTCAATCCATCTCACTGCCCCCTCATCTAGACCACAACACTTTCTCATCCTTTTATTATCACGCATAATCTGACATGATTTTATAGTAATTTAATTCTTTCTGTAAAGCTGAACAGAAATCTGATTGTCCATCTTATAATTTTCAAGATTTCTATTATTTGCCCATCTCCTGTTTTGTACTTCTCACATCTTTAGCACAAGATAAAAAGAAAAATCTCACATTTTAATGAAGTGAGACTATGTAAAGGAAACAATGTTGCAATAGTTCAAAACACCTTGTTTCAGTCATTGAGTGTTTCACTTTCTGGATTTTTAAAGACTTTCATGTTTTGAAACTCCCACATTTGAACTGGAAACATTTAATTTTTTGAATTGTCAAAGCAGAATGGTTACATAAATTCTTTCACCATTGATGTTTATGGGTTTTTTTCAAGGTAAGAATTTTCCTGAGATAAATTTATTGCAATCAAAAGGAAAAAATAATGTAATTCGCTTTATACACTGTGGAATTCAATAGTTCTAGCTCTGAGCTTAAGTGGCATGTACTGCCTGATATTCATCTAGAGTTTGATTTTAGTAAATTGAGACAACTTGAAAAACAATGGTGATGATAGGAATTTTCCTACAATCTCCATTCTTAAACAAACAGCTAAATCTGTTTGATCTAATGCTCATTCTGGCTCAACCAAAATGCAAAGTTTACCAAAAGACAAAGGGACTAAATGACTTTTCAGTTGACGTCAGTGGGAGCAGTTTATCTTGTGACAACTCCCTGAAAGGCAGATAGAGAACATTTCTAGTTTTTACTTATAACATGAACAAAAGCTGTGGGGTTTTTGTTGGTGTTGCTCTCAGGAGCTGTATTTTGCAGCTCTACCTTGCTTAAAAAAACATTTCAGCTGTACCTCTTCTTCCTTGTCATTCAGTCTTTCACTACAGAGTCTTGTAGATGTCATAAGCACTTCTAAAACCGAGGTAGCAGGGTTCAGTTCAAAGGAGGAACTTCATGTTTTGATGCCTGTTTGAATCTTATCTGAGCTATCCAGGTTTCTCAGCTCTCAAATTTGCTATGGAGAACTCAGAGGAATACACTTTCCTTCTCTGTGTCAAACTGCTCTTTCTCATTTGACAAACGTTCATAGTTATGTGAGTAAGTTTCCGGTATTTTGAAACTAAGAAGTATTGCATTAGATTTGAACCTTTCTGCTTGTGAGCAGAGCTCATTAAATTTCAAAAACAAAAAAAAAAAATATTTTTTTCCAGTATTTTTCAATTACAGAAGCTGGACCAAAACGTGCATAAACGTACCTCTTCTTTAATTAAACATTTTCACTTGCTGTTTTTCTTCTTCTGCATGTTCATGTAAATTAATACATTTTTTCTGGACCTCACTTGGCATATGCTTGTCTTTACACAGTTCTACTAAAGAACCTCATCTGCACATGTGGCCAGTGTGTCTTTGTCTGAACTCAACAGACTAATTTACATTGTAAAACTCCATACCCTTGTCCCAAAGGCATAAGGACATAACTGCCACAGCACACCCATGACATGCCAGTTCTTACAAAAAGGCAGGTACTGGGAGCTATTCTAAAAAGCAAGTTTCATTCTACCTTTGTTTCAGAAACTCATATGCTCCAGAGAAGAATTATTAATTGCACTCTTAAGAGGGTTTATAAATGACTCATGTAATCTAAGATGTGCTGATTCTCAAGCTTTTCTACATATAGTCCCATATTTCAGTTTTTTCCCTGCTTTTGCATATATACTATGCACTACAGATGATCAAGAACTGGATTAACATTGGTCTGTTATGAGGGCAGGGAGTGTCAGCCAAGCAAAGGAAAAAGAAATATTGCATGTCAATATGCCAAACCTGATTATCAAGGTAAAGATCTTAATGCTTCTCAAAGCTCAAGAATTATGCTGAATTAAGGGTAAGGTCATTCAACTCAGACCACTTTTTCTAAATCCTGTGTGTTTATCTGCCTTTCAGGTGCAAATAGCAGGTTTCAAAAGCCACCCTTCACACAGGACATGTCCTTGCCACCTCTGTGGTTGCTGTTGGGAATGAGTTCTGCTTTTAGTGAGGGGGCTTTCCTGCAAGCTGTTGAAAACTTTGGGCCTGATTCAAAGGCATAGTTGGCCATACTCTTGAAATAAGCATTAAATAAACACAAGCCCAAAAAACACATGCAGTCCTCTGTTCAAAGGAGACGTCAAAGGTAATAGAGCTCACCTGTAAACTCATTGAAGCTTGAATAAATGTGTAAATATGTTTGGTTCAAATGGTGAACATACATTTTTTCCACTTTTCTTTTGTAATTGTTGCAAAATCACTGTTATGGCTCTACTCTAGTATTGTGTTGCAATATTATAGAACAAAAAATATCTGAAAATGGCACTGCATTTTTTTCCAATATATTTCTTAATATAAAGACAGCTTACTCCTATTAAATTACATTATGCTTCACTTTTAAATTTTTTAATTTTCATTTAAATTTTCATTTCAATCCCTTTAAAAGGGGAGAAAATAATATCCTATTACCCAGTGTCAGTCTTCTTTTTCACTTTTATGTAAAATTATCATAAATATCTATCACCAATTCCAGCAGTGCAATTATTTTCCTCATATTTTCAACAAAAACACCACTAACAAAAATATAGCTATGTTTCACATATTGCACTAATATCTCCTGCACAAGCCCATTAATGTGACTGTTTTGAAGGGCTGATAACAGTAGCAAAAATTGCTTTCATAACAGTTATGGAGCAAGCATTGGCAGCGATATAAACAGCAGGAAATTCTCCATGAGCTGAAGTTAATAGCTGAAAACAGGTTTACAAAGTATACCTTGTTGACCCATCCAGAGACTTTTACTGAACTGTTTAGCTCTCTATGCTGAGTTTACAGTTTCAGCTCCTCATAAAATCTATCTAAATTGTGTATGGTTGTATATTATACACCTTCCTTTCGTAGTAACTGTAAACTGAGAGGTGCTATTGTCTTATACATTGTAAAATCTAGGGAGAAATATCATCATATTCAGGGCCTGATTCGGTTTTACCGAGATCCATATAATATTACCATCTTCATATAACACATATTACAGTAAATTGCAATAGGTACCTGGTGTCATTAGTAGCTATTGTGCTAACAAATTAACCTGTGACATCTTTTCCTGTTTGTGCTAATGTTTTACAAGTATTATATGTACAACTCATTGAGGGGTTAAGCTGCTCATCACCAAATAAGGACTCTGCCAGTTTTCCAGATACTGACTTAAGAAAATATTAATAGTCTCAAAAGAACTAGGTAGATTATCAAAAATTCCTTCAAGTGTGCAGGATAGAAGGGAAGGGCTCCCAACAGAAGCTCAAAAGCCCTCTGAGGGCAAAGAGAAGTAGCAACAATGGGGGAGAAGGAGGTTGTCAGAGATACAGGATACTTTCTCCATCTCCTGATGTCCATCTTATTTTCTTCCCTCATGAACACTCTTAGGATACTCTTAAATCCCAGTCTCCAAACATAGAAGGGAGCATCTTCAGGGCGATGAGTTTTGGATTCAGAGCTGGGTGAAGAGCGTGGATTTCCCTGGAAAAAAGAGAGGAAGGATTACCTGCAATTGTTAAGTAAAGGAGGAAAGAATGCAGTACACACAGTGGAAAATAAATACAGAAGGGCATTTCTTAAAAGGCAGATGAGCTCTCTCCCTGCTCCCAAATAAGTGCCTGCTGCACTAGTACTGTGCGCTCTCCTTTTTATTTGTTTAACAGAGATTATGGCAATAATTTTCTAGACTTGCAGAGAGCAAGGCCAGCCTACACTGTGTAAAGAGGTAGCTGTACTCAGTTTTAAATGCTGTTAATTACAAACCTGAGGGATTAGAGATGAGTCATCACACCTTTCATTCACACTCACCTTTCCTTTTTCAGCTTTCTTAAGAGCTTAGCAACAAATGATAAACTACTGTCTTCTTGGTAAGGCAGCCTGTAAAGCTGCTAGGGGAAAAAAAGCCCTCTCCACCCCTCAGCCACGGTGACTGTGACCAGACACCTGTCCCTGATTCAACCTTGAGCTTACTGTGAAATCAGCTAGAATCATCTGCCACTTAAGTCCACTGAAATACCTTACTACTGGACTCTGAAACTGTTAGAAGGACAGATCTTGAGGTAAGACAAAGGTCCCTGTTCCAGAGATGGCAGCCACTTCATGAAAACATGCAATAAGTTTGGGTGTTGTTTTGGTTTTTTTTTTTACAAAAAAACTGGTTTTTTGTACCAGTTGAAAACCAAGCCCACAGTTTGTTTGGGTTTTTTTATTTGTATTTCCTGAAGCTTCTAAGAGACAATACAAAGAAAAGAACCTTCATAAAGGAAATGAGTACTAGAAATGCAGTGGAAGAATAGTAAATGTTTCTTAAATCTTTGATTTCATTCTGATCAGGCTTGAAATAGATCAGTGTATAGTGGCATATGTGAATTGAATAGCCATCATTTTAGAACAACCTAAATTTGGTTAATCTAATGTAGCAGGTATTATATAGTGATTTTTTTCCTGAATTCATGTATTTTATTTCTAAATAGTTAACACAAATACACCAAAAAAAAAGTATGTGAAGTCTAGTATTTATAAATGGAGGTAACATTAAGGAGTTTACACAGAGTCCAGGCATGCTTGCAGAAGTGGTTGCAGCTACCACTTCTCCATCAATCCACAGAATCTAGATTTAATCTGCTGGAGGGGCTGTTTTTGTGGATCCTGACTTATTCACTTCAAGAAAAATCCCATAACATAATCCAAGTGTTTGATCTATTTAATCTAATCCAAATTAAATTAATTTGACACAGCTCAGGAGTCATCTCCCAACCTACACTGGCCAACATCTATTTATATACTGAACATGATGTCCATGGTACAGAATATTAATTGGATGTTCTGTTGTCCTATCTATGCTCCTTCTCAGCTTCTATGGGAAGATGAAAAGAGTCCTTGAAAAGTATAAACATCACCTAGCATCAATCAAAACAATATGTGTTATTGACATTCCTTTCACAGCAATCACTAGAAAGAAAATTTACTCTTTCCCAGTGAAACCAAGACAGTGCTTCAGCTGCTTCTGAAGTGACTGGTGAACAATCTCCCTGTCTTTAGTTGGAAGACCATGGGCAAAAGTTAACAAGCTCCTGCAGCATTTTTTTCCCCTCTTAGACATTATTCTGAGGATTTTCCCCTTTCCAGACGTAGTCTGTCCCCTATCTAAATTCTAGTACAAATGCTTATCTGTTTGCTTGTTCCCAGAACAGTACTCAGTCTCATTAATTCTTTTTTTATGAAGCTAGGATGTGTTTGAAAGCCCAATTTGAATGAGACTGATACTAAGGTTTCACTCAGTAGAGTTAGGAAAAGAAAGAAAGAAGATAAAGGAGTAGCAAATCAAATACTTAGAAACAACTGAAACTGCTACAGGAAGCACATAGTACAAAAACATAAAAAGGATTATAAGAAAACAAAATTATAATTACAATAGAAAGTGTATACACTCTTTATACACTCCATTCACAGAAGGCCACAACTTCATTTTGGTTGCCAGTAAAAACTTAAAATATTGTTCATATAGACACCAGCATTCTAGGGACTGGTAGCGCAGCTGCAGTGGAAGCTGGAAGAATCATATAATCAAACAATTGTTTGGGTTGAAAGGGACTTTTAAAGATCATTTAGTCCAATGCCCCTGCCATGGGCAGGGACACCTTCCACTAGACCAGGTTGCTCAAAGCCCCATCCAGACTGGCCTTGAACACTTCCAGGGATGGGGCATCCAGAGTTTCCTTGGGCAACTACACAATAGTAATAGTGATGAGGTCACGTTGTTGTGTCACTGTTATTTCTCCGCAGAGGTAAATGTTGAAAACCGAGGTGGAGGAACTCAATAATAGTTTAGCTGATGAACCAATTATCCTGTCGGTATGGAGCAAAACATTTGGCTGTCAAAAGTAAAAACATTGAAAAGTTATGTCTCAATTAAATCTGAATGTTTTACTAGTATTTTCAATTGTCTGAGAAGACTCATAAACCCAAACTATTAATTCCCTAAAAAGGTTCATATTTGTTTGGGAAACTGTCATTAATTATATTCTTCCTTTTTTAACTCCTTCCATTCTTCTTTTTTTCGACTTACTTCAGGAAAAGAGAATGAAAGATGAAACCTAATACATTATTGGAATGTGTTTCTAAAATATTTTGCTTTTGAAAAAATAATATTTGGTTTTCCAATGTCTTTTCCATCTTGAAAACAGAACATGAAAGTAAAATAGATTTTTCCTTTTTTTTTTGACAGAATGACCATTTTTTCTCCCATAGCTGGGTCTTCTGAGATGAAATATCTTCTGCCCAACATTTTCTCACAGCAGACAGCTTCTTCTATAATTGTTTTGTCCAGCAGATGGGTTTATGCAAATGCTGTACCACTGAACAATTTTGCAGAGGATGGGTGGGATAGTGGAAGAAGAGGGATGGTGGGAGAGAAAAGTGGATGTGGGAGAAGACAGGGATTGGGACTTTTCTTATTTTTTTCCCAGATTTTGGGGACAATTTGTTATACATCATTGGAATTTTTAAAGTAATTTTTTATTAATCAGCTATATAGTTGATTAAAAAGCTAGGATGCAAATTCCCCCATAATTATAGATGAAATTGATTTTCAAGCATGCTTTTGGCAGTGCCTCTAAAAATTAACATATAGATTAAATTGATTGTGTGTAACGAAAAGGTTAAAATAAAAATGGTAAACTGGAAAAGGGAAAGAAAGGTTGATTGTGATGCAAGATATCCTAACATATAAATAAATTCTTCCTCATCAGGGCTTAACATGAAAGAGTGAACTAATGTTGTTTCACAGGTTTCTCCTCCAGAATAACCAACTTCAATGTACAGTTTTCACAATTTGTTGGGATATGGGAGAGCTCTGAACTGTGACATACATACTTGTTGTAATCCATGACTAATATAAAAAAGGAAAGAATCTGAACTATGAGAAATTTAAACTAAGGGACTTTCTGTATAAAATTTAATATAAACAAGCAAAAAAAACCCCACCTGCATGACAAATCTTCCACTTTTACATGCTTCTCTGTACTGTATTCAGTGAGGGGAGATAAAAAGTGAGTAAAAGTAGGAGGAGCTATTTATGTTCTCTCTGCTCGGTAGAATTGCCTTTAGTGGATTTTTTTTTTACATTAATGTAATTTCCATAATGCACAGATTCTATGACTCCTGCATCTTGATATTTTCACTAGTAAGGTTTAAAATGCACAAACATAAGAAGTATCTGAGCTTTCCTTAGTCTGATAACTCTTTTTACAATAAAATTATGGAAAATCTAAAGCAAAGAATTAGGCAATTCAGATGAGTAAAAAGGAATACTATCAACAGACTGAAAAAAAATTTTACTTAGAGGGATCTAATCAATTGGGCCCAGAAACTTTTGGAGTGGAGGATACTTTCTTCTTCTAATTTTTCTTTTATTTGCCCAAAAGTTCTACATCCTCAGTTCTGTCAGAGTTAAATTCATTGCAAAGAGAAAGTGAGCCATTTTTGCACTTTCTCTGCTCTGTTTAGGGACTGTTGAGGGTTACAGTAATCTTCAGCATAAAAGCAGTTCTCCCTCAGGAGCTTCTCTAATTTGCAATCTGTCACAGTGACCCTAGGGGTTTCACAGCCCTCAAGAGCTGCTAGAGCACTGCATGGACGACTCATGGGTCAAGCCACAGCCAGGGCCTGTAAGGAACACAAAAAAGACTTTCAGAAAAAGCTTTTACAGGGAGGAATGCCTTCTTTCATGCTGGGGGACTTCACTATACACACAAGAGAAAAGAAAGCTTAACTGTCATTTCACTGCAATAAACTCTAATATATCTGTTATGGTTTGGATAGAGAATCTAGAAACAAATTGTCAAGATCTTGCTGAAAATATCAAGCTTAAGACTCCACAGCAAACATGGCAAGCCAAATCACCATGAAAACTCTTGCATACTACTAAGTAAATCTACATTGTTTTTTAATTGTAGGCAATTCTTATTGTCTTTCCTAAAAGAATGTAGTAAAAATGGAAAAGAAGAATAAAATGGTAAATCAGAGGTACTAAACAGCTTCTGCTTGAGAAGAAGCTGCTAAGACTCAAATTCCCCAGGTTGGTAACAGATGATGGAAAAGAGAGTATGTTAAAGATCTATAAAATCATAAAAATGTACAGAATGTAAAGCAAGCGTACTCACTGTTCTTCCTAATAAGAGCAAGACTATCTAATAAAATGATTAGTAAGCAAGTTTAAACCTAACAGACCAAGCCGGTTTTCACTCAACGTACTAGAGAGTAGAAGCCAATAAATAGAAAATATAAAATGTACATATTCTCAATTACAATAATGGTTATTAAACATGGTGTTTTAAATACACCTTCTGGTTCAGAAGATTTCTATATTTATGATTTTGTGTTTAGGAAAGTACTGAAGACAAAACTCTGTATACTTCTTTGGGTTTTATAATCTTCACTTGGCATCTGCTATTAGCAGGTGGATACTGGAATAGACAGACAGCATAAGAGGAATCTTTTCCCTACATTTTCTATTTTCTTTTTGCATCTTTCCATGGTCTGTTGCATGATTTATAGAAAAAAAAAACCCATGCTTTTCAGACCTTTCCTTCTTCTTTGCATGATTCTCATGAACTTTTATTGTTTAGGGAAAATGCGAAGACATTTTTAAGAAATTCTCCAGCATCAACATCCATAGCAAGACCTGTTCTAGCAAATTCTCCTAAATCCACTGTGGCTTCTCTACAGAGCAAATGCAAAGATCTTTTTGAGGAATAATGACCTACATTTGGCAACAAAAAACATCTTGAACCTACCATCATTCAGGTAGCATAGAAGCAAAATCCCTGCTACATTATCATTTTCATTCTTAGGATTCATTATCTTCTTGTAGTTCATACAGTCTACCAGGATGGTGTTTGAATTTGTGTCTAATATACTACCTGAGATCTACTGCAGGATGAATGTGTACATTTAAGTAAGTCAAAACCAATAGGAGGATATACATTACTGGATTTGCACTTTACAATCTTATTCTGTGCCAGAGTATTATGCTTATTACACTTTCAGAGTATTTGAAGCTTATTACACTTTCAGAGTATTTGAAGCCCCATTTTTTCTGAATGACCAAGGGGATGACTCCTCAGCCCAGACAAGGGGATTCTTGGATTCTACACAGGTCCTGGAATAAATAAGGCTGCTTTACTGAAGTGTTGCTCAAGGCTAGTTAGCCCTTCATCTCAGGGTAGCTGATCAGGCAAGGACACCACTGTGCTGACCCAGGCATATTGATGACATCAGCAGTTCCTTCAGCACCCGCTTGGGATCTCTGAATCATTCTGTGTTGAGATGTCAAGGCATATGGGACTGGAAAAAGATAGTGTTCTGTTTGTCTGGCTGAGAACATAGCAAATATAAAACAATCTTGTGTACAGGGTGGAAGAGGACTAGGAAGGGCAAGCAAGAGAATTTCAAATGACTGACAGCTTGGAAGCAGCCACCAGAGCTTGAAAATACCTGTTTAAAGCTTTTGGGGAAGTAAGTAAGTGTAAAATCCCTAAGGCCCAGAACAAACAAACTGGAGAGGTAATGGCAGAGGGGCCATGCAAAAAGTCAATGTGTTCTTAAGTCTGGTAATCATCATAGCAAATTGTTAAGACTCGCTTAAGGGTTTGGGGTGTTTTTTAGAATTCCACTTCTGAAACTGTTTCTTCTTCAGCAACTGAGCATCAAAGAGGAAAATTTGTTTATTTTACATGACTTTAATTAAAACTGTGGATGTTTCTGGTCTGACATAGAACATATAAATCAACAGGCTGAAGAATGGGGAGTGTTACCACAGCTTCTCAGCCAGCCTTAAAAGCATAATAAAATACTTTGATGCCTGGGGTACAATCTCTTCCTTACAGCTCTGCAGCTGTTTTTATTTTGCAAGGCACTTCTGTACATGCTTAAAAGTAAAAATATGGATGTGAATAAAGTTCAGTATTTGCTGTTATAGGTTAAATGCTTCCTTGAATGCTGTCATAAGATTAAATCTCTAGATGACAAGCCAACCTCTAATCAATAGAGACAGAGAAAAAACTTCAGCAATGAGATGGTCATTCCAGAGTTGTGTACCTTTTAATATTTTTTTTTTTCACTAAAGCACTGATAGCTGTTCCCTGTCAAAGACAGGATTACAGAACAAATGAATTACTGATTTAATTTGCTATGGCAGCTCTGTTCCTAACCCAGTTTGCCCTGCTTTTTCTTATCAGAAGAGACTTCTAATGTCAGTACCATTGTGTTTTCTCCTGTGATTTCTCCATACCAACGTTCTGGTAAATTGCAGACTTTGCAAGCTGTCTGTTTTTGTCTGGGATTCATTCACACTTAAAGGTCTGGGATACATTCACATCACTTTATATATTCTTCTTTCATAATTGACACAACTCTGTTGTTGGTTCCTATTCTTCTGTTTCTTCAATTATGTAGGATTGTAGGATTTTATATATGACAGTTGCAGGACTGTATTATTCCTATTTTATATATTTGTGCTACTTAATGAAAACTAAAGGATTATATCATAAGGATTCGGATCCATTACTAGTCTGTAGAGACAGTAAGCTTTTTTATTTTTGTCTTTCCTTTCTCATCATTCATCAACAGAACAAGCTGTTACTTTCTCTACCTTATTTTTTGCATTCCATATTTTATATGCTCTTAAACATATGACAGAGATTCAGCTGACTGATCAATCTTTTATATTTGTTTGCACTAATCTGTCCTTTTTATCCATTATTCTTGCAATGTTCTTTGTCTTTTTTATCTGTGTTCTGCCTTACTATTTACTGTTACTTTTCTATCTCAGCCCTAGTTTTTTGGGGTTTTTTGTCCTGATTTTTTAGGACCAACCATCAATTATTTTCATAATCTTTTACAAGTAGGAAATTACAAGCTGAGTTACTTAGGTATAATCAGTTGAAAACACAGGAGTATCCATATCTTAGTCTTCATGAATATTATCATAGCTCTTTGGTTCTTGCAAAGTGCATTTCTGAGGTTTTGAAAATGCTTTCCTGGAGGTTTCCTGGCAGTAACACTGCAAGTATTACAGTGTATACTATTGTTTTTGACATATCTAATCCTCCTCCTCCATAATTCATTTAGACTAAAACATGTTTTTGTTTTATTCACTTCTGTTCTGTTCTATTTATTTCTTTCTACTGAAAAGGGAGAAGATGTGCAGGACTTTTCTTTCTGAGATCCTTTTCTGTGATCTCTTTCAAGACACTAATATGCCAGTGCTGTGAACCTTATCCTTGTGGATCTTTTACAAAAGAAACATCTCTGGAGTCTGTGACACCACAGACTCACATCATACACTTAAGATATGGTATTTCAATGGGACTTTTTAATTTTTTAAATAATATCAAATAAAAATATATTAGACATTCATTAAATCTTATGATTTCTAAATGTTAGCAAAAAGCCAAGACACTTCAGCTCAGGTTTTCTGTGGGTTTCAGACAGCCAAAAGAGTCACTTGGGTCAACTAGAAATAATCTTTCTTCTCTCTGTTAGTGATAATCTCATGTTTGTCTTCAGTGATGGTCATTTCTATGCATTCAAATTAACAGTTTACATTTAGACCTCTGCCCTTATTTTGCTTGTCCTTCTATTCTCTGGATGATAGCTCTTCATGTGTATATTTAAAATTATCAAGTAGGTCCCCTATGATGTCAAGCAATTGTTGCTTTTAATTGTCAGGTCAATGGGACTGCTCTCAGTCCATGGCCTCTTTTTATTTTCTTCTCTATTTTTGTATTATTTTTCAAAAGATTCCTCTCATTCAAGAGAAATCTAGTTAGTCCTCTGCTAACCAACAGAGTCCATTGATGTGAAAGCACTGTGAGGGGGGAGGAGGGTGAGATTTCTACGTGTTTATAGGAATCCCAGTATGTAATTAAGCATCATTAAGAAAGCAATTCATAAAATTATTTAGTAAATAACTCAAATTGATCTTTCAGGGGTATGAAATGTATAATGCATAAAACTAGACCAGGAGAGCCTATTTGGATGTCATTCTGGAGCTTCTTTTCTCTGGGCTTCCCTGTACTGGGATTGTATAGACATACAATGTTTCTGAGTTCTGTAATGTTACACTGTCATTTAGAGTCACTCTGGGATGAGGATTATCTGGTTCCCAGGACGGAAAAGTATAAGTATTCTGCCTGCTTTCTCTGCTATTCACCAGGAAGAGGTTAGCTGCACACAGGAGACCCTGGGGAGACTGCCATGGTCTCAGGTATCTATTGAGCTCTCAGAGGTCTTCAGCCTTGAAGAGGAGTTATGTACTGAGGCACTCACATAGTGCTTTCACCAGTCAGTCTTTGTGACAACACAAAAAGGTGACAGACAGAAGCAGCTGGAATTCGTAGCAGGTTAATGTAGCTATGAGCTTTTGCAGTTAGTGGCCAAAACTTAAGTCATCTTTCCTACAGCTTGTTCTTATTCACCTATAAGAACAAATTATATATGTCAGACACATCTGTGTAACTTAGAAACTAACTCCAGTGCTTGTACATTTATGCAGAAGAATCAACTTTTGCGCTGTCCAGGTGTTGAATGCCAACAGGTCTTTAACACTATACCTCGGTACCTCTACTTACACATACTGACTGGTGTGCTAGTTTCATTTGATCAGCCTCCCAATGATCAAAGACACGTTTCTGTCATTGACAACCTCTCAGAGGTTTGCAGTGGCTGTTTGGGGGCAGTTTAGTACTCAGTGTTCCCAGTATATCAATGTATCTCTTCCTTCACTGCAGTAGCTAAGCTTGAGATAGATATATTCATTTTTTTCTAGGAAAAAATAATTCGAAAAGTGCACTTATGAAGATATATTTTAGTATTAAATGTGAAAGTTAGAATTTGTGCTGTACAATGAGATTCACAGAATCTCTTCTTCCAGGTAAGTTTTTGTGGAGTTTGTTTGTGGGGTTTTTTTTAGAGAGGATATGTTGCATTAATTTCAATGGAACTACAGGGCCAGAAGTTCCAAAATATTAGAAAGAACTTGTCATGTATAACAAAGTTAACTATGTTTCATAGCTTTGATTGCAAGATTAGAGAATCCATGACAAAAAATGGAAATATATAGATCAAGAAAAGAGTAATCAAAGATGATTAAATTAAAATGGAGTAGGTTTTCAGGACAGACATAAGCAACAATTTTCAGACTCATTACATTCAGTTTGAGTCTCTTACTCTGTAAAGAGCTTGCTTCATCATAAAGGTTAGACCTGTTGAAATTTGAAGTGATCTGTAAGAAAGCAGCAGGGATGTTCCTGATTTTGACACAAATTTTAAGACATCAGAAAATAAAAGTTGGAAAAATTGCAACCCTTTCTGACGGTTCTCGGGTGGAAGACAGGAAAACATTCAGTCAAGAAGATGCTTTGAGCTGACAAATCTGTAGCAACATCTTTTACTCTAGATCCTGACTGACTTCCCAAGTCTGAAATTTGTATGTTTCTGGGCAGTCAGAGCCCCTCCTTTCCATTACAACAAGAGAATTTGTTTTAAGGAATCAAGGTGACCATAGAAGACAAACACAAGGACTTCAGAATTCTTTGCTAGTAATCATACATTGCACACTACAGCAGAACATAACAAGCTGTAAACATTTTTATACTTCACATCAGTAATTAAAATAGCCACTCCTTGACTTCCCAAATCAAACAAGTCATAAGCCAGGCGTACTCCTCTTTAATGTGACAGGATCTTGTTGGGTAGTTTTATTACTCTTTTCTTAAAGGGACTACCATCTTTCTAGTGTTGGCACCATGCCTACCTACACGTTAACCCTCCTTGTATTCTCATGTGTATGGTCGCCACATGAGCAGCCTGATCAGAATATGCATGTTCAGCAAGACAGTGAATTTCCTCTACTTTCAGGTTCCTGGTTTCATATCAAAGCTATTCGTATCAACTGCAGTTTCATTTCAACAAGTTAATAAAATCCTCTAAAATCCTATATATCAGCAAAGATTCCCCACAGCTGCAGCTATCATCAAAACAAGCAATTTAAGAGTTTATGGTGCACACAGGCAAATGATGAGAAAGTCTGTGCCCTAGTCCATGCTAATGCATAGGCCTTTGTTAGTCTAAGTAACTTCTGGCAAGGATTTGGCATTTTTATAGCTTTTTGGCAGTACTTATATCTGAGGTGTAATTTCAAACTAGACAGCGCTGGATGGACAATTTCATCCCATCGTATTGATGTTGTACAGAACAATTGATCTCACTATCAATCAAAAACAGAGAATGGAGACAGGAAAGCAAAAAGAATCACTTTTCAAATGAAACTGAATTCTTTTCCGCATTATTTATGAGCTCACTTTTTTCAAAAAAGAAAAAGGAAAAAAGAACTAACCATCTTCACATTATTTCATTGAACAAATTAGACGTGATTGATAATAGGTAAGCTTTGGCCCATTCATTTCCCGTTTTACTTATGGGATTTTTAAACCAGTTTCCGTTTTGCTATAGCTCTTAGATGGCATCAGTAGACCTCTGAAGTACTGCTGTTGTCTCTGCTCCTTTTTGAACCTCTTGCCAACATTCTTCATCTTTAACTATTGTTTAAATCCTTTCAATATTTTCCTCAGTTGAGCTCACAGTTCAGAAAATCAGTAGGCAGTATTATTTCTGTGTCCCCATTTTTAGAAATATAAAAAAGTGCTGATGGAGTGAACTAATTGCTAGAAGGACAGACCATATCATGTTCCTGTGACTGCAGCTCTGTATCTAATGTGTAAATGGCCAGGAAAAAAAAAAATTAAGTGCATGTGCCTTAACAATAAATTCAATTTTCATGTTACTGAGAGAAAGCACTACCTGAATCACTACCTGGTGATTTTAACCACAACAGAGTGACTGTGAAGTGTATGTAAACCCTGATTGAGTTGCTACTCTCTGATTCTGACAAGGCCTTCAGTTCTTGTGAAATTATACTGCCATTTTAACTAGGGTTGTTTCAGTGTACTTCTACAGTATCCACTAAAGTGAAAAAGAGGAATCTTATACAGACCACTTCATGTATTTGCAAGGTCAGAAAAAACCTATCTCCAAAGACAAAATCTCAAAAATTACAGTATACAGACCAAAATAAGGTAGAACATTGGTCTCTTTTTCTTGGAACACTGTATCTATCTGAGAGAGGTTTTCTTCTTATTGCAGATAATATATCTATTAATATCTATGATTTAGTAGTTTGATAGGTTTGTGATTCCAACATAAAATTTGAAGTAGATGAATGTAAAAAGAGGTTTCAGCTTTACAAAGGCTGAATAGCAATCAGATATAGCACAGAATAAAGCCATTCTAAATTATTAACTGCAGCAATTCATATATTCAGTTCAGCCTGCTAAAGGTAGGCAGGCCATGTCCCATGCTTTGCCAAAAAGGATGGGTGTTTAAGTGATGGAAGCGAAACTATTTCCTCCAAGAAAGACCACCTTGAAACTAGCACTCCAGGCTGAAGAATAATGTAAAATGAATTAATTACATGATCTCTTTTTTAGTTTCTGCTCCCTGGACAACACATCTATTTGTAGAGCTGTGTAGATTCCTGGATAAAAGTGCATTACCACAACAGCCGTTGTGGGTTATTTTACCTGTGCAAAATTCCATTCCTTAATAAGTAATCTAAGGTAGAACCAAGGTTCACAAACAAGATCTTTTCAGTGATGATATGCTCACATTTGTAGAAGCATCACCACAAAGGGAATGGAGACAGTTGGGTAACAAGCTTCAGAGTTTCCAATCAATTTATTTGCACAATAGACTTAACAGTGATCCTGTGCATTACTGTAGGGAGACAGTAAACAGAAAATACTCTCCAAGAAGCAATAAAACGTAAAGAAAGCCATCCTTTTCCAGAATCCTTCTGCAACGTTCTAAAAGTTACTCTCATGTTATTTTATGGGCAATAAAATCTTTAACACTCCATTCTTTCACAGATTGCTCTTTAGGTTTAAGTATGAGCTCATAACAATGAAATATTTAACAACAAACTGTTTGTTAATGGACCAGCTCTGTGGTAGGCCTGAAGCTTGGAGCATATCTAATGAGACAATCCGCTTGTGAGAAACTGTAAGACTGGCAAAGGGAGAGAAGGGTCTTCTAAGGTTTTATATTGACCTGATACAAGGATTGTGTATATACGCAAAAGCATTTCTTAACGTGAATTTTGAGTATATGCATAGTGGATTTCTTTTTATTGGGAAATTCATTGTCTTCCTTCTTTTCAATTTTTTAAGTCATGGGCTTTGTAAGATAGTAGAGATCAAGAAAAACCTAGAGTATATTGGTATCTTACTAACAGAGTTGTTCTAGTGGTGGTTGCATAATATCAGTACCTTTCTGGACAATCTAATATTGCCAATCATCACATTATATGGTACTAGAATTTACGCTTGCTTTGTTTTATTTCTGTCTGTAAAGATTTAAGTTTACCCCTGCTAGAATCTTTTAAGAAAAACAAATGCTTTCAATCTTCTACTTTCTGTAATTTTGTCTTTAAACATTTTTTTAGCCTCATGTTTGCAAAGAAGGAACTCTCAAATTCCTAACGTCTTTAGGAGAACAGAATACTAAATTCTGCTTGCAATGCTTATGACACGTACAGCAGAAAATGAAGAAGAGTAGAAAAAGACATACCAAAAACTTTTAAACTATGCACTTTGACTCTGCAATTTTCAGCTGCTATCTGATAGCTAAAGATACTCACACAGAATTAAGGTAAGCATTTTAGATTTAATTACAGAAAAGATACTTCGTAAGTGCGTGTATATAACAATCCTCCAACATTTATTTCCTCTAATGTAGAGTTTTCTATCTACATGATTCAACTTCAGGTATACTCTAATTGTAGCAGTTTACTTTGCACAGAATGTTTTAAAAGTTAAAGTACCTTGAATA
This sequence comes from Limosa lapponica baueri, assembly GCA_002844005.1. Taxonomy (NCBI): domain Eukaryota; kingdom Metazoa; phylum Chordata; class Aves; order Charadriiformes; family Scolopacidae; genus Limosa; species Limosa lapponica. The sequence continues at coordinate 80,559 of KZ506480.1, forward strand.
AAAAAAAATTGAAGAACTATTTTATTTGTTCACTAAAAAGGCAGTATACTATATTCATGTAGTAGTGTTCTCAGATATTGCAGGCACCTGAGTTACAATGATAAATACATACTGCAAAACATGTTGTAAGTAATGCTAATACTGCCTCCACTATGAAGATGAACCTAGCGGTGGTAAAGATCAGATGCTGAACTACAGTTAGAATTAAGAAGGTGTTTTCTCACTACTGAGCACTCGACAGTGAGTGATGATTGTTACTAGACAGAAGTTATGTCTCGTCTTGCTATTGGTTTAACTTCTTGTTTTCCTGTATAAAGCAAGGTCCTTTGTACTATATGGTTTATATACAATGGTAACGGATAATGGACTGCTGTACTACTGGTAGACATTCAACTGTTAAGTTAAAAACATATTGTACGTTGATAAAAACTACAAAGTTCAATAGGAGTTCTGCTACGGCAGATGACTGCTGATTGCTAGCAAAACCCGCACAGATCTCAGTGCAAACTAATTTCTGCTCTGTTTCTCAGAGGAAATACGTATGTATTTGGTGCATCTGCGTTAGCATTTTAGTTCAGTTCTAACTCAGCTTTTGAAGCAAATCTTCTGACCAACCATCCAAATGTGCTTTGATTCATATTTCAGAGCAGTCTCTGGGATGCAAACTGGAGTCTTTTGGATGAAACTAAAATGGAATATACACTCTAGGGATACCTCTAATGCTTTATAACCACTCCCAGGCACTGAATCCACAGTCAGGCTAGACGGAGACCACCTGAAGTAATAATCCTTCTAAATGCTTATGGTGTGAATGTCAGCTCCCTAGTACCATCTGTTTCTCTGCAGATACAGTCCTGTTGATGTGCACTACTTGCTAATGTAGACATCATTATAATTCCATCCCATTTCAGCTCATTTGCCTCCATGGCCTGAGCAGCTTACTTTACACATGTACCAGGTGTCTCTGTTTTGTGATGTTTTAGAACCATTACTTGACAGAAACCACAAAAAACCCATATGAACTCCCTTATTGGTCACTTTGATCCTTTAGATCATAATAAACAATAACTGTCAAATCAGGAGATTTTCTTTCTAACTTACATGAAGTTTCTGTAAATTTTCTAGGTAATAAAAATATGGGTAGAACTCCATGTCTTCACCTGTGTTTTTATTCTTATCACTGTATTATATAGTTGTCAATCTATCCACTTCCACTTCTTCCTTCTCCTATCCTTGCATGTATCACACTGGTCTCTGTCATTTCAGTTCATACAATTTACCTCCTTATTCTTGTATTACTTTTGTCTGCTGGTTCTTCGAATTCTGGAGTCTGCAGAGCTTCCATATACACTTTCTTGTGGGTTGCAGTCATCTCAGGTTTCTTTTGTTGGCTTTTTTTTTTAATCCAATGTCATTTTCTACTTGTCATGATGTGTTCTACTCAAATTAGTTGTACAATAGTAAATAATATTCTCTCTGATAATGGAAGTCTTACAAAGTGGCATCTCTTTTTCTGTTCATAATTAGAAAAACAAATACACTTGTTTCAAGTTGGGGATTTAAATAGGTAACATCAATGTTGATGTCATCATAGAAATTACTTAGAATAAGCATACACTTCAGGCTCACTTTCACTGTTATATATCTTCCAAAAACTTGATAAAGGATCACATTGCTCTGCTTGGTCACGATATTTGCAACAAATCTAAGTATCCAATCGAGTGTTCCATAACCAAAGTCAGAAAACAAACTTCCATTTTTTCCCAGGATCACAAGTGAGCCAGTGCAACTACGAAGTGATTTCTTTTCATAATAGGTGAGCAACACCTTATTAAAATGAAAAGACACATTTTGATCAGAGGTAATTGCAGCTCTGATTTGAAGTGAAGGTACAGGGGGCATTGCATAAATTAATGGGAAAAGGGAAATCTAATCTGACTTGATCCAAGCTCCCTCCACTTCTGCTCAGGAGAACTTAAAGGAGATATTTTTTTTGTTATGCCACTAGAGAACATAATTCAATCTTAATGTCTAAGCAAAGTTCTTATGAGTACTTCGCTTCCTACAAGACTTCCACTCATATTTCATATAGACTGTGGGCCAAAGTCTTCTCAAGGGTTGGGCAGACAACAAACTTGGATCAGCAAGTTCCAAATACTCATAAAAAGTTCAGATGATAGGCATTCAAATTTCCTGAATCTGCCTGAAATTAATTTCTGTTCCTTTAGAAATGTGCTTTTCACTCACTCATGCACATTTTCAAGATTATCTAGTTTTGCTCTTCACAGCCTGTAAACCAGGTTGATGGAATCAGTGCATTCAGCTCTAGTTGTTAGCACTGGAGCATGAATATCTACTGAAGAGTGGGGAGCACGAACAGATTTTCATTTGTTACATTTACTGTGGGGAGACGATAAGTCCATTATACTCCTAGCAGGTTATACCTACCACGTACAGCTGAAGAAAACAAGGAACAAAGTCATGAACAAAAAAAAACCTGACTTGAAATTGGATTTGAAATTTAGCTGTGATTAACTACAGAGAAGAAATCACAGCACCCTTGTAAAACCTCATTCAATAAGATTTCAATGTATGCTGATGTAGAAAAAAATGCCACAGACGGTGAAGACATAATTGTGTGTACATCCTCAAACTAGATCTTCTCAGTGGAGAAGATATAGCGTGAAGCTCACCGGAAAAGCTCATTTTCTTTGGGAGTAACTAGTTCAGCTCGGGCTGTGAACTGTAATAGCTCATTCTGGACTCATACATTTTGCACAAACAAGATGAGTGTTGCAAAGATTTCCAAAGTTCACCATAGAAGCAGATCAAATTAGCAGTCTCTATTCCTTTTCCCCCTTCAGGGGCTCCATCAGTCTTTGCATATCAGAAAATGAAAGCCTATTAAATTAGTGACAGACACTAGAAGAATTCCCAAGATAGTGCAGGAAAAGTGAAGTTTCAACCCAGTATGGGAATAATTTCTTACTTCTTTTTTACCCATGCACTCACAGTGAAAAATGTTCGTATTATTTCACTAAGAAGACATTAAATATAAATAAATAAATAAATATGTATTTCTGGACCATCCCATCTTGTACCATCATGACAAGTATGAGCTGGTTCTCATTGTTCAGTCCCTGTGAATCTTTTTCTGTTGCTCCTTGTGTTATCTATTTACATAAGCAGGAGAGAAAAATAAGAAAGGTTTTCTATTGAAACCTTTGGATTTTGTGATATCCCCTGAGGATTGTTTTGGAGATAACCAGAGCTGTTAGCTGAACTTTGTTTCCTAAGCAAATGATGGCCCCAATTCTGTAAACTCCATATGCATGATTTCCTTGTTAGTTTGTAGAAATAGACCCTTTAGACAATTGCAAGCAAAAGCTTTTTCTATTTAATTAGGAAGCCACAAAAACATGAGGCAGTCCTCCAGGAAAAACTAATTGCACAAGTCAAGGGAACTGTTTAACTGGAATGATTATAGGGTTGCTGAATATGAGGAAAGTCACAAATTCAGTACAGTAGATATTCCTTTGCTGCCATAAATACATTTTTTAAAATGTTTACCCTGCAGCAATGCAGTTTGTTATTAAAAAAGTCTTCTACTTCTCTATGGACAACTTTTAAAAGCTTTGTATTTCAAAACAGTTCTGCTTACACATCATATTTGATGCAAAACTATTTTAATAGGGCATTATAGGTAGGCACACTTTTAACAGATACACAAGTCTTTTGTTTATCTTATTCTATTCTATCTACCCAATATATAGGCATATCTATCTTAATAGAGTGTTTTGCTTTGAACTTTCAGGAAGTTAAGATTTTAAGATCTTTAGATTTTAAGATTCAGCATATAACCTTCAGAATCTTGAAAATGGGACGATGTTTACAGAAAAAAAAAAAAAGGATTATGATTTCGTTACATTATCTTGATACCAAATTATTCTGTTTCTAAAATGATACAAGATAAGTATCTTAACTCTCCAATCAGCCGTAATGACTGACGTCTTATTTCCGTGAACTATGTGCAGGGTGCATCTAGGAAATTCTGATGAGGTTGCACAAAGATCTCAAAGAAAAATTTATATTTATACATTGAGGCACAGCTCTTCTCACCTTCTCTCATCCCATTAGTTGGACTGGTAGAAAGGGAATGAAGTGAAGCACTTTTTGTCTCAACAAGTGGTTGCAAGGACTTCCTCCACCAGAGTAGCAGTGTGGAAAAAAAAAGCCACCTCCTCTGCTCCCTCGAAAACAAAGAATGGCACCCTTCTCCTCCTCCTCCTGCTTAGATCCATGTTCCTCCTGCTTAATTCCATGCTGTGCTGGGCTCTGACAGTATGAGTGGCACCCCCTCTAAACCATCCCATCCTAGGCTCTCTGATGATGATGCAGATGCCTCTGTTACTCTCAAGCAAGCTGTGGCTTCAGAGGGCTAACTGGGGAGGGGTGACAAGGAGAAAATACGTTGCTCAAAAATGAGAGCTGATCTTCCAGATGAAGCATGACATGACTGGAGGAACTGAACTGAAAATCCAACGCAGGCCTGTTGGATCCTTGCCCAAATCCAACTTCCACTCTGGAATCTGATCAATTTACTGCAAAACTATTATATTAGGCCAGTATGTGCAATCAGTCATCTATAGGTACATAGTCGACAGATTTAAAAAGAGTCTTTGTGTTTAAAGATGATTTTTCAAATACCCTTAACACAGTCAAATCAAAGTTAATTTCCATTGTGATTAGGCCATCCACTTATCACTCAGTGAGGTCCACAGTATTTTCATGCTAAATTTCACATTTCAGACTTAATCTTTTACAGCTCTGGGTCTGGTCAAGGAAAGGTCAGTCACAGCAGTTCTGTTGTAAAAGGGGAAAAGCATTCTTAATGGTTTTGTGTTCCAGCATCTCTCAGCAGCATAGTGCTTCAGCTTTCCAGCAAATTCACCAGTATACCACCGTAGGAGTGGAAAGTTTTATCCCCCTAAATAATTCTTTCTTAGGGGTGTGACAATCTGAGAAATACAACATTACAGAAAAATGTCTAGCCACAGAGGCAGCTGGCAGCCCTCCTAAATTTTGTCCATCTTATTGCCTGCGCATTATTGTGGACATCTGCACAAAAACATTGTTTTATTTGCCCTAGTTAGTGCCCAGCAGTACTCACCTATTTCAAGTTTATTGTAAGTGCTTATTATAGTTTTGTTATTACAACAGTGCCACAGAAATATACCAGGACATCATAAAACAGAGAAATAAATCAGCTGTTACAATGCATGTACAGGTGGAACAAATTCTGATTCTGTAACAGTATCTAATAATATGGGGGAAGATAAATTCAATATTACAAACGGGAGGAAAAAGGAAAATGTGTGCTATGTGAGGAAGGCAGTCACGAACCATATTATTTTCTGAGAAAAACCTTGCTAGAACATTTACGCCCTTTCAGAAACACATGTATATATAGGATAAGAACTTTTATCTGCACTGGGAGCATCACTGTTGCCATGAAGTTTAATTAGCAGACTGATAAGTATATATTTATGTTAGTGTGGTAGTGTCTTCCAGATCCATGAGGCTGTTTTTTATTAAGTCTCAGGCCTCAGGAGATAGAAGACACAAGCCAGACCACCTTCACCTGGAGTTAAGATGCAAGAGGGAAGAAAAATGTATATCGATTGTACCAGATATGTATAAAATAGAATATTTCACACTGATAGGGCATAAATTGTCTTTCTGCTGCATCTTTATACAGCACCTTGTATGATGGGTTCTGCTCCAGTGAGATCTTAGCTTCTATTACTGTCTGAATAAGTAGCAACAACAGCCAAAATGGTTTACAACCATTCTGCACTTTTTCAATGACAGAGGTTATAGAGCACTTTGTAGATCTGAAGTGGCATCAGGTAGGGCTTAGAATTATTTTGAACATCAGAAATATTTACCTGTAAATTAAGAAACACTATGCTAAAGTTCAGCTTTAAAAATTCCAGTCAACAATTACAACCAGTGTCAGCAGTTCTGTAATATCCATATATATGTTTGTGCCTCTGTGTGTGCACTCCTATATATATATATCTCATAGAGACATACTCAGGAACAGCTGGAAGCAGGGACAGTAAACTCAGCAGGAGAGGAATGAGCACTCATCCCCATTCTGTCAAAATCACGTACCTTCCACTACATTCTTTTTTTAAAGTATTTTACAAAACAGTTCTTTAGGACTTTGAAGCATCTGCCAAAACTCTTTTGACATTTTGATTTCTATGTCATTTACCTCACCCTAGGCTGGGGATAAACCATAATATAATTTCTTAAATTAGGTTGACATATGGCACTCCATTGTTTCTGGTTACTACTGCCACAAAAAGACATCAACTACTTTGAGGTTTTGATACATAGATATCAAAATTGAATGCATTTACTGATCTATACTATGCACAGTGTTTGTGGTCTCATCTGGTCCTACAGCCTGTAAAACGCTGAGACTCTGATGGGGACATCTATCTGTCTTTTGCCAGCCTTCTTTGCTGCACCTCAGTAGGGAGCATTGGTCCAAAGAATAAATCCATGCTTGCCATTATATTGTGTTTGTTTTGTACACAGGAAAGTTCAGAAGGGTTTTGCTTCCACTAGGAGTCTACCTGTTCAATTTTCCAATAAAATCTTGATTTTTGGAGAGCACATCTTGAGCCATGAATGCATTCAGAGAAGGAGTAATAATGATACATCAGCAAACAGCCTAGTTAATAAGCTAGAGATTAGCAGGTGAACATGCCCTGCATTTAGATGAACATACGCTATTCTGCTTTTCCAGGTTTTCTAGAGTTAGGAAAAACAGTTCTGTGAGCACAAAAATAAAACTTCACTTCATATGTCTCCCTCACTTTTTGTTGCATTCGGTGTCTAAGTCACTGTTCCTAGAGCTGTTCTCAAGCATTCATTACAGTGGCTTCTTATGCTAATTCTCTGTGTCTAATAAGATTAGTCTTCCCTTCATTCAGGACAGGTGTGTACTGAATTTCTATTTCATCACCTATTTTCATGAAAATAAGAGTCTTTTAATTTCTTTCAAAACCTTTTTTTTTCTGATTAATTTTCTTGAAATTGTTGACTGGGTTTCAAACTTGGGGTAAACAGAGAGACAGACATGGTAATACAGGAATCATATAGCAAATTGAGCTAAAAATTGAATAGAAAAATGCAGTCAAATAATTATGAATTATCTTGACCATGGGTTCTAACTGGAACTAATAGCAGTGAAGATCAGATAGGAGGCATGTGTATAGACAGGAGTAGACAATAAGGTTGAGGCCATTAAAAAGCCAGACATGTGTCTCTGTTATTAATGATCAACAAAATAGAGTCCTGTTCCCCTCCCACAATGTTACCATTGACATCTGCTGCTCAGCAACTTAACATATTGAAGTGCCATTTTGGGAGGAATTGCTTTCCAGAAGGAGTGGTGAATGTTGGGTGAAACAAAGCAAGATGTTTTCCATTGCCAAACACCAGAATGGAATTTAATGTCATTAACAAGTATTATAATCTGGTGTCTATACCTCAGGAGGAGTTCTTTCTCCTACTCTTTGGCTGGGCTGTCTATTTGTATTACAATGGCTTCCAGAGGAGACTGGCTTTCTGTATGCACGTGTTAAGTGCAAAGCATAGAGGTACCTGATTTTAGCTGGGGCCAAATGCTGCCAAAAGACAAATATGTTCTTTGCTGTATTATTAAAGTTCTCCTTTTCTAGCATTTGTTTGACCCATGGAGACCTGTGTGCCAGTATACAGGTGTATCAGGGCTTGAGTACAAAGAGGGTCTTGCCATCCCTGGACTGCAGCACTGACTCCAGCACTACTGCACCTTTTCATGTCCTCCCATGTCATTGCCTGACATTTCACGTATCATTGGTTTTTCCATAACCATCTAATTAAATGCACTTATGCTTATCATGTTTACCTGCACTTGACACCCACCCCGGACTGATGTTTATGATACTTGTCCCCCTTCACACCCCTGCCATGGCCATCAGTGGTGGGTGTGTTAAAGGGAGCTGCCAAGAGCTCCTGGAGAGGAAAGACACAGCCTGTTGCTGTTCTTAGGAAGAGCACTGGCACCGTAAAACCTCAAGACCTTCACATCCTTCTAAAAAGTGAGATCCTTCTGATCAGCAGTCACTGGGAATGTGTCTGTGCCTTCAGCCTCATAGAAACTCGTACAGTACAGTTTGAAGTTCCTGTGTTAGTAGTTCACTGGAAGGAGCTGCTTTCATAGTTGATGTCCACAGTGATGATGTAAAAGCAGGGAAGTAAATATAAATATTATAAATTTCAATCTCTATAGCAAACTAGGATGAAGTAACTAGAAGACACCTAGGGCAAAAGACAAAAATCTGATACAAACCCCATGTTTTTTATCATTTTTTTCCAACATCATTTTCTGGTTTTATACCACAGAGGAGGAAAGGAGAGAATTAGATATCGGTAATGGCATGGCCTTTTAAATGAAATACATATTTATTTGTTATTTTCATTTCTTGTCTGTTTCATGAATTTGATTTCTCTGATACTAAAGGATAGAGATCTAAATAAGAAATACTGAATTTATTTTGAAAAGTAAACTTTGGGAGCCACAGTAAGTGTTGCTTTCTAGATTTACAGGGCTCTGATTTTCTAAGTATTCATTTTTATTTTATTTTTATCCTAGTTCACAGACATAAAACTTTCACGGAACAGGGTCAGCAGCTCTGTGTGAAATGTAGGCTCTTCAATTGCCTTTAGTTCCTCAGTCCTCAGTAGGCAGCATATGAATAAGTTACGAGGACAGAATGTTCAGACCTTGAAAATTATACAAGCAGTTTGACAATGCAAATATTAGCAGAAAAGAAGGAAACCCAGGTATAAAAAAGATATACCCAGGTATAAAAAAGTTAAAATACAAATAACTCAATAAAATAATTTATTAAGTATAATTTTTACCCTCTTCCCTAAACTGAAAGAAAGGTAAGGGAAAAGTACAGCATGCCTACTTCTTTTTCTGTTGACTTCCACTGCTTAGTCATCACATATATCATAGAATGTCTATAAAAATTTGGAAAGCACAGCAATCACACTATGCATGAGATCTGGCATATATAAATGATACATTTGCCACTAGGGCTACAGCTCATCTCCATAATCCTCATAAATTTTGGGAAGAAAGAGCAAGAGAGCCTCCTATCTGATGTAAATTGGCAAAGATCTATTAATGTCAGTGATGTTGAGCTGATTTACACCACCTGACAAAGCAGCCTTGCTTGGCCATTGACTAAACACCACCACTACTGAACAGAATGAGCCAAATAAACTGCAGCTAGGACTCACCACAATTCATTGGATTCCTTAAGTCAGGATTCTAGGTACATAGTCCCATTACATATAAGTTTAGAGGTAGATTTACCTAGGAAATGGCAGCAAACTTCATATATATAGGTATAGATAGCTATAGATATAGATATAAACAAAAGTTCTTATTCCCAATCTTAGTTACACTACTGGAAATCCAACTGGATTCTGCTGACATTTATGGAGTTGATTTTAGCCATGGTACCGGAAACAGGAGAGAAACTTTAGAAATAGCTGGTAAACAGAAATGGTTTTCCATATAAGTTCTCTGGTTTTCTTCTGGGAAGACAACTTATCTCAGCATGTTTCCCATACTCAAGCCTTAAGCACTGCATATTTATCCACTCTGCTGAGGCAGCACCACCACTGTGCCTGCTTTTCCTGCAAGAATAATGTATTCCTGTCACATGCCAGATTTGCAGCACAAGGAGGAGTCTGCTGTCATCTTCTCTCTCAATGTGCAGGGAAGCTCAGAGTACACTCCATTGCCTTCAACTCACTTCTTCAGATACGTAGCCCCCAGCTTTCAAAAGAAAATCTTCCTGGCTTTTCTTTGCCTCAGTTCCACAGACATCTTGAGGTACCCATGGGTGTCTCATCCATTTCCTCCTTAATCTCTCTGCAGGCTACAGTCATCTCCTAAGTAAAATACAAGAAATTTCACAAAGGATTCCTCACAACAGTAACTGTTGCCAAAATTATGCAGGTTTCGGGTTACACCAGATTTCTCCATTTCTTATCATACTATTTCAGCAAATGGTTACAAAATTAACTGCATGTATTTATGCAACCACAGTAATCTCACTTGAAGATTTCAGAGAATTTATTGTGGTTTTTTTCTGAGTAGCCTATTTTTTTCTGATCCTTTCAAAGCATTCAGCCAGCTTCTGGCTCCATATAACATTTAGTTTCTAAATCACTATACACCATGAAATCCTCACCACTTAACTCTTTCAAATTCATTATTTTATCAGCCATATTTTCTTGATCATAACTGCTTATAGGTTACAAATCTGAGTTCAGGGACATATTAGAACTAAGCCACAACTCAAGCAAACCTCTCACCTAGTTACCTGTCAAAACTATTTTATTACGTCTGAGACATAAGTTACTCACGCTTCCTGTCCACTTGTCTCTGCTTAAAATCTCATTTCTGCTTAGTTAAGCAAACCTTTGAGCATGTACTGGAGTGTGCTCCAGTGTTAGCAGCACTAAGGACTACCTAAGCAAAGCACAGTATCTGATGTGGCCCTATCCTCCTACAAGGAAAACCTTATTTGCAGTCTGTGTATGGACTTCCCTCTCCTTCATCTCCCAGTTCTGGTTCATGTCTCATCTGGGTCCAAGAGAGGAATCTCACTCTTTAGGGGACAGCAGAGCCAGTGGACCAGCAGATACAGCTCCCTTTAACTTGTTGAACTCTTCTGTTTCCTTTCTATAAAAGCAGTTTTCCACAGGAACCTGCCCACCATAAATCCACCTGTGACAAGCTTCACACCTTGCATGACACCAACAGCCCACCAAGACTTGAAAACTAATAGTTATATGGGAAAGCTGAAAGACTGACTGACTTTCCAGTAAGCAAACAAGTGTTGATTGGTTTTCACAATTTCCATCCTTCCTCTGTCAGCTGGGGCATTTTGGAGTCTGAAGCTGAACTGAACGTTGTTTATTTGGTATCTGTCATCATCACCATAAAGACTTCCCCTGTTGTCCCACAAACATGCATTGTTTTCAGGATTTGTAGCCAAACATTTAGCCTTCTCTCCAATCTCTTCAACCAGAAATTTGTCTCAGGTATCAGTAATACTGGAGACAGACATTAGAAACAGCTATGATGTTTCTCAGGGCTTTATCTAGAAATTGTGCTGAGGAGAAGTTAGGTTGGACTCGATGATCTTAAAGGTCTTTTCCAATCTAAATAGGTCTATGATTCTATGAGAGACTTCCCATCAGTAATTACCAAGTACATAGAGTATATACACACTATACACTACATAGAACTGTATCTGTATAACCGTACATATCTAAACATGTAAGAGTGTAATTCTTAAAATACACACATAGTCACAAGATGGCATGATACGACACCTGAATCCTTTTAATTGCTTTTATCTCTTTATCTGTTAAGCAGTTCAATGTGCTATGATGTGTTAGGAAACTCCTGACCTATCCAGATACTATTACAATAATTTTAATAAATCTTATATCAAATTCAGATAGATGTGGTAAGATATAAATGTCAATTATCACAGTGGAGCAAAGTAAGACTAATAATAAAAGAAGGAAAAAGAAAATGACCTGATATGGTATCATTTATTCAGGCAAGTTGTTATGCCAAGAACAATTCCAAAATATTTAATTAGTGAAGTCCATAAAAGATGCCCAAATAAATTTGTTTTACTCAATTTATTACATGCCTAGTTTATCAAGAACAATATAGTGGATTTTTTTTGTTAAATTAATAATATTTCAGATTACAAAACAAATTTGGTTACCCGATGGGAAATTTTACACATTCTATAAAGGTGAACAATTTCTCTTTTTAGGAGAAAAATGGTTTCAGCATTCCCCAGTTTATTCAGTGCCAGCAAGGTTTAAAGATATTCAATCATGTGCATCTAATAAATAAAAGTCATAAGAGAAAGTTGGACAGCTTACAAAGAAACAGAATTTCTCATCTGTAAATGCAAGCTTTAAAGGGAAAATTAGGTGTATACTTTGTATCTTGAGTAAATGGCATGGAGACAGAATGCAATATCGTAGAAAATGTATTGTTATCCAAGGCTGCAAAAATCTGTCCTGCACAGTCAGTCATTAAACAGAGATTCTGTATGTATAAACTCCATGTTCTTGCCAGCAGATCAAAGGTAACTTGGTGAACACAGAATTGCCTACCTACTTTATCTTCATACAAATGAGCTAAAGTGCCCTTGGCAAAGAATGCAAAGTCATGCCAACAGAATATAGATTTAATACTGCTGTAACCAGGTATTTTATTAAAGCTGCAGTGAAGTGTCTGCATGGACAGAAAATTCTGATGATCAACATTTCAAACAAGTAGTACCTACTGTTTGTCCAGTAAATTCCTTTGTCATTGTGATGAGGAAAGACCCAGCAGACCACTAGGAAAAATAGTTTATTTCAAGAAAGCCACTAAAAATTTCTATTTGTAGAGAACTAGGAGACATATTTCATTAAAATTTTATTTCTGAGAAATTCTCAATTGGAAGAAATACCAAGCAGCCAGGAGAGTCTTTTTTGCCTCTTTCTCATCATTATATAAAGTTACAGACCTGAAGAACTGACAGACCTAATATGTGTATATAAGTGTGTGCACATAAAAATATATATATACACACACACCCCTTTGTTTCTAATTCAAGAAAAACTTCATTCTTATTTCTCTAGTTGAGAAACATAATGAGTTAAGATTATATTGTAGGAAAATGGGAATACCTATTTTTTGTTTTTTTTTCTTTATGTTAAATACACTTTTGCTACTATTAGACACGCAACCAGATAAATGTTCTTAAAATGTTAAAAAGAGAACTTATATATATGATGGATTGTAAGGAGTAGATTGAGCAAATGTAAAGCAAGAACAATCAGCATAACATTGCCCTTGATGGAGATTGTTTTGATTTGGATTTAATTTGTCCAGAAACAAAACATTTTATTTAGGTTTTTTAATGATAATTTTCAAACAGCTTTATAAAAGTAGGTATCTAACGTTTTACTTTAAAAAAAAATCTGAATTTATCTTTAAAGAAGTAGTAAAATTCATGGGAAAATCCTATTCATCACTATTAATAAGTAGTGAATTTCAAAGTCACAGTATAAACTTTGATCAATTTAGGGAAAAGGAAGCAGCAATCAAAATGCCAAATTTCTTGGCGTCTTCTTAACAGCTTCTTTCAGAAGCTATGACTATTTTGCTCACTTGATCAGGTGGGTTGGTTAACTTTAATCTACTGTTTAAAAAATATTTCATGCTCCTCTGAATGTCTTAAGTGGGTTATCTTTGCATGTTTTACTAGGAATTCCTGTGCATAATTATGGGGTTATTTATCATAACAAAACAAACAAACAAACAAACAAAACTGGAATGTTATCAAGAAAACCTAACTTGGGACTCAATAACAGGACAGACTATACATGTGCATAAATCAGGAGAAGAAAATTACCTTAGAGCTTTCTTGTTTCAAATAGCTTCCCTTCTCTACCCCTCACAAACTTTTTCCTACAAAACCCCTTTGTCTCACTGCTGATATGACCTCAGGTCCTCAGAGTTTTCTGAGGACCTATCATGAGGACAAAACTTTTACAGGGACTAAAGTTATCTGAGGTGCAGGATGTACGTGAGAAAATACAGCAACTTAAATAATATTTAAAATCTGAATATCTGCAGGCATTCAGAACTGCCTGTCACATGATTGTTGATTTTAGAATTCTCACATGAACTCTTTAATATACAGTAATTGCTTCCTGTGGTACTGTATAAATAACACCAGACAGATAGTTTAAGACAAACACCTCTCCTTTTGCTTTGGTGACAACTGTGCAAATCATTAACACTGCCTAGACCACTCTATTCATCTGAAGCATTTGAACAAGAAAAATAATGGTATGGGATAAAAATAGTCTTTAATTATCTCTAAAATGAATTTGCTGCCCCATAAACCGTGATGGCCTTTCACACTGACCAATTACCCTGGAGAACTACTGTGAGTGCCTGTACATATTTTCAAAAGTCAGAGTACAAAAGCTATTATAGAAAGATGCAAGGAGCAGGTACAAGGTAACCTTGTGGTAGTTAGACTAGAAATGGGTAGAAAATGGGAAAAAAAAAAACTGACAAAGCTCTCAGCTGATTTAATTTAGCAGTATTTGTGGCTATCTCCAGACATAAGAAAAACTGGACTGTCACTGCTCTGTGTGCATGTGGGAAGCTTAGTATCATTCATATTTCTGCACAAGCACTACACACACTTTCTCCCTGCTTTTTCAGAAAGATCAGAAAGCAAGAGAAAGGTTTTAACATGTTGAGTTTCAATTAAAGATGCTTCAAACTTTTGAAATTATTTTTAGGATTTTTTCTGAAGTTTTCTGAAGTTTTCATTTGTCAGCCATGACTTCATATGTGGTATACATACATAACATATATTTATAGTAAAGCAAGTATGTATACTGTACAGACAGCACATTTAGTGGGACGATCCCACAGAAGTTAATGAAAGCTTTGTCACTGGCTAGCATAAAACTGATATTTGATCCTGAGCATTTCATTCTGGCATTGAACTCCTTACCTTCTATGCTTTAAATTTTCAAATGCAAGATATGGTTGAACTTAGTTAATCCCACAAATTAAAAGACTCAAAATCTTTTAGTCTGTTATACTTCCCAGAAGTTTCTTTTAATATTATCAAAAAGTATGTTGACTGTAGGATGTTATGTCAAGAACATCTAATTTTACATTTCTGACATAACATTTCTGATCCTTAAGTTAGCAATCTAGAAGAGTAATGACTGGAATGATTCTGAAATTACTACAGTGTGAAAAAGAGTTCTTTTCCTGATACACTTCAAAAATACTAAAAATCTTGGGCTCACCCATGTAACCCAAAGAAGCAACTTTAGAACTTAGAAATAAATAAGCATCTGCACAAAGTTGTCCTGGTGTGTCTACATTTATCAAGACAAATGCTTCCCGTCACTCAGTTAAAAATTTAAAATAAATCAAGGAAAACCTTCATTTTTCTAACAAAAATGTCTGATGTATTTTGTTATTTTAAAAAGTTTATCTAACAGGATGTTGAATATTCTTAAAGAAAAATTTGAGAGCAATCCTGAATATTCTTACATTCATTATAAGGCTACACAAACTCTAAATGTTAAAATCAACACATCCAATAGTTCACTGAAATAATCAATGGAATGAAAATCCAACTTTTCCCTTCTTGTTAATCTCTAAGAACATAATAAATGACCTTTTGTGTCTGACCAAGCAACCATCTAAACTCAGTTTCTGCCTAGGACAGTGGCAGAGGAGATTCTGGTTAAAGAAAGCCCTCAAGCCTGATCAGTTCCTAGGGTCCTTTCTCCTCAGCAACTCTTGTATTAGCGATGTTAAAGACACATCCCTGCTTAGTCCTTTTTGTATGCAGTTATGGATAAATAGTCCAAGAAATTGTTCCTCTATCAAATGACTTATCTGCTGCCACAGCCTTCTGTGGGTAACAATTTCCTGATGTCATAACCCCAGAAACTATTTTTGTTATGCTGATTTTATTTGCTAGGGTTCTTCTGGAGAGATGACAGATTGAGAAAGTCTAGAAATTGGAACTAAATGTGGAAAAGCCTGAACATTCTTACTGCAGTGGCTCAGCTGCTCAAACACTTTGTATTTTCCTCAATAAATTTAAGTTTGTTGTTATGTTTGTTTTTATGTTTGATTGTTGCTGGTTTGACAGTTCTTATTCTATAAGTACTTTACAAAAGTGAAAATCATGAGAAATCAGAAATGTCACCAGGTAATGCTGATATAAAATTGGTACAAATAGTTAGTCACAAGGTATCCCTGAGATACCTTCAGGCGATAAACCATGTGACTACAGAAAACTTAGACCAGCATCAATTGACTTTTGGAACATTAAGGCACACTTGTCGAGGAGAATTTTAAAAGGATTCCTAAAAATTAAATACTTCTTACAGGAATTAATAAAAATGGGAATGACTGTGATGACTGTATGAAAAAGATTGCTTTCAGAATGTAAAAATCCTATTTTCTTTTCTTCCCATGATTGAATTAAAAAAGAAAAAAAAAAAAAAGAAGCTTTGCCATAAGAGAAAAATCAGTTAGGTGGTAATGACACAGTATTGACATACAGAAAACATGGTTATTTTCAGAGCTCTGTAATTTGAACTCTTATGAAAACCACCTAGAATTCACTTGATCTGAGTTTTCATTGCAATTAAATTGAACTGAGATTTATTGAAAAGTACATGTGGATTTGTAAAGCTTCCAAGTAAGCATGGAATGTCATTGAGGTTTGTAGCTATAATGCAAAATTATAAGAGCAGTTTGGATGGGTTTGGGTTCTGAGCACCAAGGCAATTGTAATAAAATGATCATGCCAACTTCTCAGAACTAAAGTCATGTTCCCAACTAAATTCTACTTTTTTTCATTTTATTTTCCACAATTGCACTTTTTAACAGATAATTCCTTGCAAATTACATGGGCAGTCTAGCATGTTGCTCCAAGTTTATCTCAATATACTTGGCAGCATAAGCAACCCTGGAAAACAAATATTGTTGAACTGCAAAATGGCTCATATGTAGCTGGTAGATTCCAAGTGCTGTGTAGCTCGCACCACTCATACAAAAAGGAGTGGTCTCCCAAAGTTCCCTAGACCAGCGGGTAAGTGCAGCAGTCATATTAGAGGTGAAAATTCATTTCTTTAACCAAACAGTGCCACTGTGTTTTGTTTTCAAAAACTTTAATTAGGACAACAGAAAAACAAATAAACACTGGGATTCAGCAAAATGTGGAGGCTTGCACGGCTGATGGCATCCTACATAAAAAAAACTTAATTATTTAACTGCACAACATTTTAAAACACTTACATTAACATTCCTGGGATGTGATTCTTCCCCCTATCTCTGTATTACATAGTTTTTTAAGATAAATGTTTTTCTGTGAAATTTGGAGGAATAAGCTAGTGACATCCTATATAGAAACAGAAAGGAGATGTTTTTTCTCAATGGTCCATTTTTTCTAAAGAGGTTTACCTGTTCACAAATCCATCCTCTGTTCCTATCTGAATTACTGCCTTTGTGGGAGAATACATCTGAACAGCCTGCGGAAACCATAATGCCTACATCAGAAAACCGATGTCGTTGCAAATACTCAGTACCTCCACAGCCAAGGACTCAGTTCTAGAAAGGCCCTTCACAGTTATGTTACTAATTTATTTCCCAAAATCTATGAATTAATGTTTTCGGTTTTCTTCTCCTACCTTTTTTTCCCATTACTCTGATTTTCAGCCACATCCCGTTAAAAAGGAACCATTTTTCCTATCTGACTGCTAGACTTCAAGGAAAATTTGATGATCAAAAACTCAGTGTAAACCTTTTTCCTGCTTGTGCTTCTTTTAAGATATCTGATATAACTTCTATAACGTTGTGCAATGTTATAATTCAAGATTTGCAGGATGGATTGCCTTATAATTGCAGTCCAACAGTGCCATCCTCTGCTTCTTCCAAATAATATTTCCCTATAACTCCAAAGATAATCTTAAGGAATTCTTATAGTCAGTAAGATCTAGTTTCATACTGTATGTTTATTGTAGCAAAAAAAAATGTAATATTTTGCATTAATCTAATGCAAAACCATGGCTTTATTATTATGGTTGCAAAATATTTAAAAATAAAATAATCTTTAGGCGTTGACATTGTCATGGATTAGATTTATGAAACTTCTCATTTGGGTTTAAAAAGCTAATTTGTATACTAATATATCCAAGTAACTCTCCCAAATGCTTCTGTACTATTTCTTGGACCAGAGGCTAATTTTGTATATGCCTAGACATTTAAAGAGAAGAACCCCCTCAGCATCCCATAAAGCTTCTAATTAAAAATTAAGACAAAAGAGAATGGATGGAAACAAAGATGAGGAGAACAGCTACCAGAAAGAGATTCATGTGATAATCAGAAATTATGGCACAAAGACCAATTAACCCAGGATCTGTCCAGTTGTCTAAAAATATCCTGGCATAGCTGGATTTAAATATGAGTGGGAAGAAACCCTGAGGGCATATGCAATAAAATATAAAGAATCAATAAAAGCTTTGCTGGTAAAAAACATGACATGTGAAAATTAGTGTTAGAAGAGGAATAAAGTGCAAAGGTTCCAGATGCAATAGAAAATGGGGAATCAATGCAGACCAGCACTGACACACAAATTTATGGCCATAGTTTTTTTATTTTTTATTTAGCCTACTTAAGTTCTCTTCCTACTGTTGCAATTACTTTTGGGACACCCACTTGATATCTTACTTGCATTAATTTCATCATCTTATTTGTGTAACTTCTCATTCTTTTCCTACAAAAGATTATGTGACAGATATATATGGAAAGACTTAAAGGGAAAACTTTTCATAGGAGAGTAATTAAGCACTAGAAATTATGCCTACAAATGTGGTGGGATCTGTGTCCTTGGAAGTGTCCAACACCCAACTGTAGAAAACCCTGAGCTGACTTCAATGCTGAGAAGACAGTTGGACTAGGGACCTCCTGAGATCCCTTTCCAACCCAACACTTTTGTGATTCAAGGATTCCAAAATATCAAATCAGCCTTATAAAAGTCATGTTATCGGAAGTGAGTCATGCTATATGAGGCCACTGTGTTATTACAATCACTTTTAGTGAAAAAATGTTAAAATGTAAGCATTTATATAGAAATAAAGACAAAAGGCTGTGAAAAAGAATCAATGCTAAAACATCAACTACAGACTTAAAAGCAAGTGATATAAGAAAACCTTATTTTTAAATTATATTAAAGCTTCTAAAACTAAAGTGCAATTGAAATCAATATAGAAAAGGAATCTTTAAGAACTGTATAAAATCTTCTACAGCACTACCCAGTCTTTGGTAGAAGTGGGACTTAAGCACTTCTGTAGACACCATGCCTCTTCCAGGAACCTTGAAATTATTGAGTTCCTTTCCAATAATTTCAATGGGCTTTGAATATATATACACAGTTAGAGGCTGTTTCATACTAACTGCTTAATCTACACTGTGCTTACATCAAGATATCATGCTATTGTTCAGGAATTAGTCTTTGCCTGCCTTTCTCCATCATTCTGCTGATACCAGGTTGACAAATACAATAACAGTTTAAATGATACTGACAGATTGTAGCTGCACTTGGCTCATATGTCAGAAAAGCCATACAAATTGCAGATGAAGATTCACATTCATGCTTCACCTGTCAGAGCATATTTTGTCGTTACTTAGGAATTTTGTTGTTGACATTAAATAGCAATAAATGATGCCCATTATGCTTCTCACTTGGCTGAATGTTTCTTGGGGGTGCAGGTGAGGTAACCTTCTTGTTTTAAATATAACTCATGTTTCTAAGCTCTCTCACATAATGCATTTAACAGCTCTGGATACACCATGTATTTATTCCATGCTGGCAGCATAAAAGCTCTCCACAGTGAAAGAATTCTGTACAAAAGCCGGAAGGTCGCATGCAGGATCTAAATTCTCAAAAGTGACTCAAGCACCCTGAATTCAAGATAAAGGCAACCACAAATTAGAGCAAGCAAACCAGAACTTTAAGGACATAGGAAAATGTTCTTCACTATAAGGGTGGTGAGGCACTGGTTGCCCAGGGAAGTTGTGGATGCCCCATCCCTGGAAGTGTTCACAGCCAGGTGGGAATGCCAGGCTGGATGGGGCTTTGAGCAACACAGTCTAGTGGGAGGTGTCCCTGCCCATGGCTGGGGTTTGGAACTCGATGAACTTTAAGGTCCCTCCCAACCCGAATCATTCTATGATTCTATGACTCTATGAAAATGTACCCAGTGCAAAAATACTATAGGCTCCTGTAATAGGAATTTCTGACAGTAGTCTCTGAAAAGAGAAAGAGAGCAGAAGGAAGTAGAGAGAGGG
This sequence comes from Limosa lapponica baueri, assembly GCA_002844005.1. Taxonomy (NCBI): domain Eukaryota; kingdom Metazoa; phylum Chordata; class Aves; order Charadriiformes; family Scolopacidae; genus Limosa; species Limosa lapponica. Next base: position 100,627 of record KZ506480.1, read on the forward strand.
AAACAGAAGTACATGAAAGCTAGTTGACCTTCCTGCTATTTAGACTAGTTGGCACCACTGCTATAAAGTTGCTGCACTGTCTATATTCCACTCCTTGAATAATCTTTTTTCTTTCTCAGTCTGCACCTCAGGTGCAAGTGGTGAAGGATGCGTCACTCCAGGGTGGAGTTCCCTTATACCTGGAGGAGGACTGCCCCGTCTCTCAAAGGCCATATTGCACAGCTGGACTGTAGACAGATGTTCATTTCTGGTCTCACTGATGTTGTTGGTAAAGAAAACTCCTCCTCAGGGACTCCCTGACTTACTTCTGGTCCATTCCTGTTGCATGGCTTTTCAGAGCTGCTCATCTGACACTACATCTTGTCCTCTTCAGAGAGGGCTAGGCAGCAAAGATCTGCTGTTTAAACTGTTTTGAGCTGATCTATCTTGTGCATTTTGACTGACAAAGATGCAGAAGCTCTTGTCGAAATGGCTAAACTGACAGGATGTCAAAGCAAGGAGGCCCTAGCACTACCTGTGCCTCTTCCACTGTCACAGCAATATGCAAAAGAGAGGATCTGTCCAAAGCCTTATTTTGAGGAAATTTTGCTCACAAACCAGAGGTACTCAGGAGTATTTTCTCTAGTAATATGAAATCTCTACAATGCTTTGGGAAAAAAAATTGGTTTAAAAAATCTTATTTAACTTTAGTCATTGTCTTAATAGAAATGACTCCACACACATGATGAATAATTATATGTATTGGCTTTTGGTTCATTCTTATTCACTGAACAGCTTCAAAGGTTGCAGGGTTTTTCAGCAAAATAACTGACTATATAAATCCTTTTCCTTTGGTATTCCTTTCAGAAAATTCTGACATTATATGACTAGCTTTAAAATTAATAATTCTAAGAAAATTTTTAAATCCCCTGCTGAAAGCTACCAAGTTACTAAACTGAACACCAACACCCAAATCTTCTATACAAAAAAATATCTCACTCATATGGTAACTTCCCATTAATACAGATTTTGATTATGCAAGTATTTTATGTGTGCCTTTTTCTTGTCATCATGGACAATTTCAGATATGAATTGGTAACACAGTATTAATTACAGTTGGTAACATTTAGAGATATAATTTCAGGGATCTAGCAGCGAAACACCAGTAACATCGTTAAATGTGAATATCTGATTATTAACTGCTTTTAAGTGTGTCTGTATTAAATATCACTAGAATTGCTTATTAACATATTTATAAGACATTACTTATTCTCGTTACTAGCAATTGTATTTCAAAATTACTTTACCTTTTATATTACCCACTATGTAAACTAAATGTCACCCATCAATTCAGCTTCAGAAAATGGCTCTCAGAGCCTTTCAATGCAGCTGCTCAAATGGCTTGTTATAGCTCATTTATGATTAAAAGGTTCAGTGTTTCTGACTTAAATTGTGTTTCTATATTCAACAACCAAAGCTGTATTCATTAAAATTGTGCACGGTCAGATCTGCAGTAAGCTATACAGAGAAATGCCAGGGTCCAGAACTTGGGCTTTATGCCAGATTAATGTCCTAACCTGGGTTGAGGTAGTTTAGGTATTTTACTACTTTATGAAACTAGTGAGATGCTTGTAAATGAAGGTGATTTGTTACCTCGACTTTTATCTGTTTATCTGCTCTCAGAATATATTCTGAGCATTTATTATTTGTATTATTTATTTATTTTCTGACATTTTGACAAAAAATGTAGATAACATATCCTGATCAGCTGCACCATAGCATGCGGATGAGGATTCCCAAAAGTACTGTATACTGGTCTAACTTCAAGTTTTTCCATTGATTCTGATAGTTCATGAGTTCTGGGATTGCTAAATCCTTCTGAAAATCCCACTTCTAATATTTTGTGAACAGCAGCCACTGGGACAAGCTTCCCAGTAGTGTATTTAGGTGTACACTTACACAAGCCTTGGTGTTAAGTAAGCAGGGGACTATAGTTCTTCAATACACTTCCTAATGTCACTTTCCAAAGAATTAGTTTATTTCTGTATGATACACTAGAAGATTAAAAGCCCAAGAGAAGAGTGCCTGACAAACTTAGTCTGACCAATACAAATGTGTATATTCCATAGTTTTCTCACCCATACTTTTCAAAAAGTCACAATGGCATGGTGGAGAAGAATGGTTTATGACTACAGTGATCTTCTGGTGAGTTGCAGTGATGAGTGCGATCCCCATTGTCATACAGAGCAGAGGTCATTCTGCTTAATGTACAGAAAGAATAGAGAGGAAGGTATTCTGCCATCTTATAGATCACTTTCATTACAGCATTGTGGCAGCTTTTGGCTTGAGTCATTATTTCTACATGTCAGTGAAGTCAAGGAAAATATTCTTAACTCACATAGCCTGGTCTAAGGGTAATGGTCAAAAAATATTTAAATATTCATTTGGAAGCTGATCTGAGCAGTTTAGAAATAACATCTTTGAGGCTCGCCATGCCCTTGTAGTTCTTGAACCATATTATAATTTGTTAGAGCAACCCAAATCTGCATAACCGTCACTGATTTTATTAAAATAGATGAGCAAGCAAATATTCATTTAAGAAGGCTAATTACCAAGCTAAAGTATTACAATTTTATTTAGATAATTAGGGATGGAACAATGCACTAGTAAAATTAAGGTCACAATTACAGTAGACTCAATAAGTCTAAAGCTTCAGCCACCAAAGTAGAACAAAGTGTATGTATTCTGAATTGTGAAATTGACGCTGAAAAGTGTCACTTTCCAAGAAGAGTCCATCCCAGTGAGCAGGAAGTCAAGCAAGAGTGACAGGAGCCGTGCATGGATGAACAAGGAGCTCCTGGCAAAGCTCAAACTTCAAGGAGAAGTGTGCAAGAGGCAAAAGGTGGGACAGGTGACCCAGGATGATTATAGAGGCACTGTTTGAGGGCTCAGGAGCATAGTTAGAAAGGCCAAGTGCCTATGTGGAGTTGAACCTGGTGAGGGATGTGAAAAGCAACAAAAAGGACTTCAGCATGTACATAGGCAGTAAAAGGGATACCAGGAAAAATGTGAGTCTGCTGCTGGGTAGTTCAGGAGACCTGGTGACAAAAGACACAGAGAAGACCAAGGTACTGAATGTGTTCTTTGCCTTTGTCAGTCTCTGGCTTGTGAGACTGAAGGTAAATATTTGCCCTCAGTAGAGCAGGGTCAGGTTAGAGAACATTTAAAGAGAACAGACAGACACAAGTCCATGGAACCTGATAGGATGCATCCACAAGTGCAGAGAGAGCTGGCCAATGTCACTATGACATCACTTTTTTTTATCTTTGACATGTCATGGTGATTGTGAGAGGTTTGTCAGGACTAAAGGAAAGCAAATGACACTCCTGTTTTCAAGATGACAGAAAGAATGCCTGGAGGACTACAGGCTGGTCAACAACATTTCATTCCGTAAGAAGGTGATGGAGAAAATCCTCCTGTAAAACCTTTCCAAATATATGAAGGATAATAAGGACAATAAGGTGATTTGGAGCAGTCAGTGTCGATTTATGAAGGGGAAATCATGCTTGACCAACTTGATAGCCCTATACAATTAGATGACTGGTGGGTGAAGAGCGAGCAGTGGATACTGTTTGTCTTTACTTTGATAAGGCTTTTGACATTTTTTCCCATATCATCCCCTCAGACAAGCTGATGAAGTGCAGTCAAGATAAGTGGAAAAGGAGTTGGATTGACAATACAAAACAAGGAGGAGTAGTTGATACACCAGATGGGTGAGTAGGCTACTAGAGGGACCTCAACAGGCTGGAGGAATGGGATGGCAGGAATCTTATGAAGCTCAACAAAAGGAAATGTCAAGTCCTGCCCCCGGGAAGAAATAAACCCAGGACCAGTATAACCTTGATAGAAAAGGACTAGAGATCCTGGTGGACATCAAGTTTGACAACAGCTACCAATGTGCCCTTGTAACAAAGAAGGTCAACTGTACTCTGGGCTGCGTTAGACAAAGTGTTGCAAGCAGGTCAAGTTAGATGATCCTTCCCCTCTGCTCAGCACTGGTGAGACACATTTGGAATGCTTGGTCCATCTCTGTACTGAGCTGAGTATTAGGAGGGACATGGACATACTAGAGGACATCCAGTGCAGGGCCATGAAAATGATTAAGGAACTGGATCTGTCACATGAGAAGAGGCTGAGAGAGCTGGAACTACTCAGCATGGAGAAGAGAAGTCTCAGGGGGATCTTGTCCATGTGTATAAATCCCTGATGGGGGGAAGTAAAGAAGGCAGAGCCAGACATTTCTCAGTGGTGCCCAGTGACAGGACAAGAGGCTGAAGGCACAAATTGAAACACAGGAAATTCCACATAAAGGTAAGAAGGAACTTTCTTAGTGCGAGGATGATCAAACACCAGAACAGGTTGCCCAGGAAAGTTGTAGAGTCTCCATCGTTGGAAATATTAAAAACCCAACTGGACAAAACCCTAGGCAATCTGCTGTCACTGAACCTGTTGAACTAGATGATCTCCAGAGGTGCTTTCCTGCCTCAGCCATTCCAGGAATCTGCAATTCTGTAAATTTAATTCTTTTTTTTTTTTGAGTCCTATCTTACAAAACTTTAAGAAAGGCTTCTTCATTTCCCTCTAAGATCCCAGGTATGGCTCTAGCTAATAAATTATATTGACTTCCATGGATGAAGAAGATAACAGTGGGCAATGTAAAGGGAAAACTTTGGGTGTCTGGCAGAAAAGATGTAATTTAACAAATTAAGGAATACATATTTATAGGTTTGGATTCATCTGACCTTTTTTGGTATCTACATCAACTCAGCATGAATCATACCCTAGAATGCCTAGTAGTCTCCTACTGGCTGTACAGCACAAGTTGATAATTTTTTTTATCAGAATAAGTGGAAGGTAATTTTCTTAGTAATACATTTGCAATTTTTCCAATCTTATCAATTTTGTATTTACGGTTCACATACGACATTTCCTCTGCCCTCAGCCCTAAAAGAGCTCCTAAGAGCAATTATTTCCTTATTGGCCTATCCCAGGCCTCTAAAAAATACCATCCATTATTTTTCTCTTTCTCACTCTGTCATTCATTCACAATCCCCTGCTGAACTGTAGAGCTTTATTTTATTTCTTCCATTTGGTGTCATGATGCTATTAAGGTTCTAGTCATAGCAACTGTAAGTAATTGTCCCAGAGAAAACAGAAGTACTTAACCTGGTGCATGTGAGGTGATGGTTGTATAGTTCCCCAAAAAGTGTTCAGAAACTGGGTAGCTCCCTGTAATAAATCAAGATTTTAAATATTCTGTAAAAAAATATTTCACTCGTTTTGATGAATGTTAACATTAAAATGCGTTGTCTATTTTGATTCTTCTTTTATTTTATCCAGAAACACAGACATGTTCCTGACTGCCAATTTAAAACATTGACTTTCTTTGGGCTGTCAAACACAATTATGAATTATGCATTGGTGCACTGTTAATATATAATCTACCCACACAGGGCTGAATTTTCATGCACTGAACTATTATTTTAAAAAATCCTTTTGTATATTATTTGTTAACCCTATATTACTCTCACCTGGAAGGGAGGTATTATATGTTGACACAGCAGAAGATGTAGACTATTAATTAAAGAGATGCTAAAAGCATTGACAGCTATGTAAGATCATAGGTACATTTGAAACTGATGGCCATCCTTTTCAAAAAAGCTACTAAAATTCACATTAAGCTGATCTAGGATATGAAGCAAAACCACTTCAATTTCTTTGTATTAGAGACAGACTGTAAACCAAAACTAATTATGAGAGTAAAATTACTTGTGTTATTCTACTGATCTTTAGACCCTGAAACCCTGTTCCATCAAGTAATTATATCAAACCAACTCTGAAATGCTTTTCTCTTGCTAATGTCCAGCCAGAGAAGCCAATAAAAACAGAACAATTAACCATAAATAATTTTATTTGCCTGATTATATTTAAGCTTCAAATGGACTGTTTTAAATGACTAGCAACAGATGGATGTATTTTACTTCTTACCCCAACCCTGAAGAGCAGAACTGGTTAAGTGTTTTGACCCCAGCAGACACAATTACGATAGCAGCAGCTGAAGGCACAACTGCCAAAAAAAGGAACTAAAAGAACTAAAACAGGGAAGGAAGAAAATGTAAGAAGCAGAAGAAAGAATGTTCATCAAACCAGGTGCTGTTCAAATACTCTACTCAATCAATTAATTAATTAAAAAGAAAGAAAGACAACAATTTTGTTTCTTGTCTTCTGATTCTTTTTCAAATGTTTTGTTTTCACATTCATTGCATTTATTATAGTGTTTCTACTACAGTAAGAGGAAAGAGACACAGTCAGTTTTAACACCACAGTATTCCAGGATTCTCCAGGGGGGAAACACAGGGCTATTCCTCTCTGAAACAGGTTAGATTTTCTAAACAGAATCTTAAAAAAAAGTGTGCCCATGATGCAGTGGGAGGCACAACAGGCTGACAATGACAAAATAGACAAGATAAAAAGAAAGATTAGATATATTCATTATCTGTTCAACTAAAGGTCGTCATTGTGTTTTAAAGTAAATTATCCACATGAAAGAGATTGAATGGAGAATGATTACTGTATCACTTTAAGAGATCATTTTTGTCATAATCTCAGAATTAGAATTTGTTTTCTTCCCCTAATTAAGTATGTTTAGGTATGAAATGAGTGTCAGGCAGTTTACAGGGTGGAGATAAAATAATCCGTATTACCTAAGAATGTATTCCTCTCTCAGTATTATCCTTCCTCTGTTCATCATCCAGTTTATGTTGATTATCTGCTTCTTTTCCTTATGTATATTCTTTTAATTTTTTCTTCTCCTTTTTTTGCACTCTTTCACCTTGTACATCTCCCACACTAACACTAGACGTATAAAGGTGCCAAAGATCTTATTAGCGTAAATGTATTTTTGTGGCTAGAATATTCCAGCAAGAAAAGGATGAGGTACATAACTGATTCTAAGCTCAACTCTGCTTCCCTACCTCCAACTAAATCAACTACCTCTTACCTCTTTTCCAAGTAGGTCTTAATATATGATACCTGACTTCAGCTCTCCCATTTTTCCTTACAAGGAACCTGAGCTGGGTCAGAACATGCATTGACTGAGCCCTTTATACCTTTAACAGGGCCTGTAAAAGGGTTTTATCAGCTTCCTTGGCTAATTTTCCCTTAAAACCCGTTGCTTCAGACAATTTTTGCATTTAATTTTCCATCAGCTCAATCAAATGAGTCAGAATAAAACTGAAGGAGTTGGAACCAAAGCTAAAAATAATCCATCATATTTCATCTGTTCTAGTCAAAGTTACCATGTAGCCCCCACTGGAGTATGAGCCTGCTTTGTTATGACAAAAGGAGGTGGTATTAAATGTCATTTAAAGTTATGGGAGGCACATTTTAAAGTTGTGAAGTATTATTTTACACTTTTGGGGGAGGAGGACAGGGAAGAATGCAAATCACTGTGATTCAGCTCAGGAGCCAAAGGTAAAATGCAAATTTTATTCAAGCTTAGTTGTGTGATATTAATTGTTTCACTTCCTCTTTTTTCTCCAAAGACTAGATAGTTTTAGACATTTTTAAAATGAAAAACACTGTAGATCACCCATAAGACAATATGAAAGGGTCTTGTTTTCTGTAAACACTATTGTTACTAAGACAACTTATGCCCAGATACTTGTTGACCTCTGTAGTTCCTGACAATTCAGCAATAATCAGAAGAAAGAAGTATTCAAAGACATGTTTTGAGAGAAGAATCAAGGGGTAATTTTTGCTAGCTTTTGTGTTTGTTTCCTTTCTCCCCAACTTCGTGCATCTAAAGCTTTGATACTACATGTAAATTGAAAGATAAACTGTATTTCCAAGCTTGTTGCTAGGAAGAAACTAACATCACTGTTGGTCTCTTTGTTTTTATTGTCTTCTTCAAATAAGAAACATGACGATTATTGTGAAAAGGACAAGACTTGGGATTTATGTTTGCTTTCAAATAGAGTGAAAATAACGATTTTTCTTTTTTACAGTAGTGATGAGAAAGAGACCTGTCAGATTCAATAGGAATAGCCCCAAGCTGTCTATTTAAACAAAGTGTCCCTTTTGCTGGCCCATTCCCTTGTCCTCTGAGATCCACACAGACTTCACTGGAAAGGATTCACTCTATCTGTGAAGGTGAAGGGGACCTTTTGGCATCCTGAAAAGAAAGGAAGTAATGATTAAGATATGTATTTCCTCCACTCCCTTGAACAATAAAACCCACACTGAAGATAGTGATATGAAGTAAATCCACCGACAATTTTGACAATCTGTCTCTACTAACAAGACAGGTAGATTTTCCTGCCTCTTAGTGAGTTTTACAAATAAAAATTAATCAAAGAATGATCTGGAACAACCATAATGCCATGAAGTAGAGCTAATAATTCCCATTAACTCAGCAATATACACCACAAAGTATCCCAGTACACTTCTGGGCTGACCATCAGGTGACACCAGATAAGAATTTGGCCTTTTAATTTTGCAGCCTGTTTCAAATCTAAGACAGTAAATTCTCTTTTCTTTATTTTTTTTTAAATTTTAATTTATTTTTTAAAATATATGCATCAGTAAGATCTTGCTTCTCTGAACCAGCATTTATATCTGCTTAAGGCTGGGCATCTTCAGCTTCTCCTAGCATCAGAAACAAAGACGTAAGCCAATGTTTGACAAATACAGGAAGAGGTCTGAGATTTTTACAGGCAAAGTAACTGTAGCAGTTTCCTGACACCTGAAAAAAAACTTCTCTTCGGTATTCACAGCCATGCCTGACTTTCCTTAACCAAGCATTTGGATGAGAGAAGAAAGGCTTATCTTCAAATTAAGGCCAGTGTCTGGCCCAACTAGCTTCTCTGGTGTATGTGTAATCTTCAGCAGAACACTGGTATATTTATTGCTTATTCTAAGCAATTCATTTGAGAGTTTAAAGTGGCTTATTGAAATGGAATAGAGCTTAAGTTTTGTTCCCTCGGAGTATCTGTTGTGTAATGACGATTCCTACATTTCTAAGTCAAACTCATGAACAGAGTTATATTTCATGTTCCCTTTTTTGTCTCCCTCTTAGTGATGATTTGGTCAATTAACACTTTCAAGTATTACATGTCTTAGAGAGTCAGGAAAGTGTGAAATTGCCTTAAGATAGTGACAAGGAAGAAGTCTTCCAGAGTCATTACTATGGCTCTAAATCTAGAGTCAAAATTAAATATAGCATATACTATGAGCTAAAAGCCAAAAAAGCCAAAGAAATTAGAAAATATTTTAGTTAATTTTTCTAAATTATTTAATAGCCACTGATACATCAATTTAGGTCAGAATCATGATCTGAAATTTGAGTTGTTCACCTCATCTCATAGATGTAAGAGACAGTTAACTGAATTGAATTTTTCCCACTAGCATTTTATTCATTCTTAGCTTTTCTACATCATTGTGGTTGGGAGGGGCTGAGAGAGAAGATAGGTATGCAGATCGGAAATAATTGGAATAATTTAAGTACTACTTATAGCTTCCTTGTTAAAAGTGTTGCTGCATAGCAAGACTGGATTATTAAAATATCTGCTATAGGTATATATTGATGTATTCCAATAGCAAAACTGCTTTAGGAAATAGCAGAAAGGCCATGTGATGTCTTTTGATAAGTAACTTTTCAATAGGGACAACAATAATGCTGTTATTTAGCTGCAAAGCAGGGACTTGCAAGCCACATGTATTTTTTATTCTGGAAAACGAACATATGAAAGGAGCCTCATTTTTAAGTGAGTTCATAGGTTCATAGAATCATAGAACGGTTTGGGTTGGAAGAGACCTTTAAAGGTCATCTAGTCCAGCTCCCCTGCAGTGAGCTATATCAGGTTGCTCTTCACCCGATCCAACTTTGAAAGTTTCCAGGAATGGGAAACCCTCATCATAAAAAGTTTCTTCCTTATATCTAATCTAAATCTCCCCTTTTTTAGCTTAAAACCATTACCTCTTGTCCTATCACAACAGGCCTTGCTAAAAAGTCTGTCCTCATCTTTCTTATTAGATCACTTTAAGTATTGAAAGGTCACAATAAGGTCACCTCAGAGCCTTCTCTTCTCCAGGGTTAACAACCCCAATTCTCTCAGTCTGTCCTCCTAAGAGAGGTGTTCCATGTCTTTCCTGTTCTAAGGGCCCCAGAGCTGGATGCAATGCTCTGAGTGAGGTCCTGCTAGAGTGGAGGAGAGGGGTGGAACCATCTCCCACAACCTGTCGGCCACGCTTCTTTTGATGCAGCCCAGGATACGGTTGGATTTCTGGGCTACGAATGCACACTGCCAGCACATGTTCAGCTTCTCATTCACCAGTACCCTCAAGTCCTTCTCTGCAGGGCTGCCCTCAATCCCTTCATCCCCCAGCCTGTATTGATACTGGGGGCTTCCCTGACCCAGGCGCAGATCCTTGCTTTTGGCCTTGAGGTTCACATAGGCCCACTTCTCAAGCTTGTCCAGGTCCCTCTGGATGGCATCCCATCCCTCAGGCATGTCAACCACACCACTCAGCTTGGTGTTGTCTGTAAACTTGCTGAGGGTGCATTCAATCCCACCATCTATGTCATTGATGAAGATACTGAACAGTATGGGTCCCAGTACGGACCCCTGAGGGACACAATTCATCACTGATCTCCATCTGGACATTGAGCTGTTGACAACTATTCTCTGGATGTGACCATCCAGCCACTTCCTTATCCACCAAGTAGTCCATCAAATCCATATCTCTCCAATTTAGAGAGAAGGATGTTGCGGGGGACTGTGTCAAAGGCCTTACAGAAGACAGATAGATGACATCAGTAGCTCACTTGCCAGCAAGAAGACCAGCCTTAAGAAATCATCTGAAACTTTAAGACCTTCCTAAACTTCCAGATGTGGCACACATTATTAAGACAAAGTTATGTTTAGTTTGCTTGTACATGTATATAGGGTGAGGGGAGTAACTAATGCCTTACTGTACTCCTGATGCTGGGATCTGAAGAAGATTTTGAGACTCTGCTTTTAAAACCAATGGTAAGCCCAAAGAAAATTTTTACTGATCTGAAAATCTGACTGATCTGAAAAAATGTGTTGGAGTTTCTGGGAGGTTACATAGATTATCATTCAGGACATAAGGAGAGCAAAATCATGGGATTCCACATGAACAAGGATGAAAATGACTAGAAAGCAATCAGATGTGTGCCAAAGCCTTTAACAGTATCAGTAACAGAGAACTAGGTACATTAGGCTGCACACAGGCAGTAGGAGTATCTGTATTTGAACACAAGTTCCAGAGCCACAATGGATTAACATGGGGCTAGAAGATACATGGATGATAGCAAACCCCACATCTTTGTTTTCTTCAATTATCTTACAAATGGAAGGAACCTCTCTAGAAGAAGCAATCAGAGGAAAAGTTCTCACCAATTTCTGTGCTTGAGGGAATTGTTATACCTTTTGTCAATGTAAAAGCTGACTATTTGCCTGTAACAGCTCTACCTCCCATCTGTGATTTTACATACAGCTTAAAAATCTTTTTGCAGTAATTCAAGTTCCCTCCTCTCTGAGTTATGACACATCACTATATACAGGACTATGCTAACACATTAGAAGAAAATTTTCTGTGTTGCATAAAATAACTACTTGTGAATTTTAGTGGAAGTTTTCATAGGATCAATATTATAGTGACTTTCCAAAATATTTGCTGTCTTTCAGCTTGGTTAGCAAATATGGAACCTCATTCTCCATGCTGAACACTATGTCAGCTGCAGAATTTCAATTAACAACCTTTAGACAGAACATCTAAAGGGAAAGATATATTTTACTCCAAGGGACCTTGGTGCAGTCAGATCAGGAGTGTCAGGATTTCAAATTTTTCATGTCTTGCTTGGTTCCGTAAGGCAAATGATGGATGTCAAGAAGACACAGATTCTATGTGAAACTTTTGGTGGTTTGTAAGTACACTGGATGCAACATCAATGTAATTTATTTTTTTATCTATTGTGCATGCAGTTGGAGCAATGGATGTTAATAATGAATTATTGTGAAATTCAGATAAAACTTTCGAAGATGTCATTTCATTAAAATTGCACTCACTCATGGAAATTTGACAGGGAAAATACGGGAAAAATCTAATCTGTACAATGTCCGACAGAAAACTTAACTTTCACTTGAGGTTCTTGGTGTTACCTCCTTAATCACCTGGACTAGAAAATATTTGAGACTAGAGGCAAAAATCAGAAGAAAAAGGTAAATAAATAAACCAATACATGAAATGCATTTCCCAACTTTGATGGGAAACTATGCTATCCATATTTGCAAAGTGTTTTCTCAAGAATCTGGATGTGAGTAATTTTGTCTGAAATAATCCAGAAAAACAATTTTAGATTAGCTTATTTTGATCCATCAGTGTTGTCAAGTAGAAAGCCTCAGATCTGATGTTTCCTCAGTGTTTTACCCTCAACTGCTCTCCTAACTTTCTATTTAAAAGCTGGTACAAGTTACCGCATATAAGGACAGCGGACTCTACTGGTGAAGGCAACTTCATCTTCTCTTCCATAATGCATAACAAAGATAATGCCTCTACAGCATTTCAAGATGTTTGGCCTGGCAGCTATATCACGTTAGTACCATATTTTTACATGTCTTGGGTTCTGGTTTTAAACTGTTCAAGTCAATAATTTCTTATTTGCACACTGCAGTCTGATTTGAAGCAATTGTAAAAGCTTTTCCCATAATTCTTCTTGACTAAGTAGTTACTTGATTTTCATATTTTGTCTATGTTATACATGCTCTATCCTCATTCTCAGGAAGGAGTATCTTAAATTACAGCATTTTCATCACTGATAAATTTAGCTAGTAGACCTTGCTACAGAGAAAAAGAGCATGAGTTACTCATTTATATTTGTTCAACTGTTTAAATTTGGCAAGAAAATAGAATGAGACAAAAAACACTCTTTGACTAATGACAATATAAAACTGTGTAAAATGCAATGACAAGGAGACTAAACTCCATTCAATAGACATGTAACAAAAAAATGTTAGTTCCTCTTCTTCTACTGATATATAAAAAAATCACAAGTTTCATCACACTGCTAAACTCTCAAAAATGTGTAGTCATAATAGCCTGGTTAAACTAATACTTTAGAATGTCCTAACTGAGAGCTGTAGTGGTATCTCAGAATAAATACAGATAAGACAAACACTAAAACTTAAACTGCTTCTGCTTTGTGGACATTGAGGATGAAGCAACCTTAGTAGGAGCCCCCATGACTTTGAATTTTCTTATTTTCTGGCTTCATCATCATACAGAAGAGAACATTTGTACAAAATGGGTAACTAAAACACCCATTACTTGTTCCTTCAGAGGAGAAAGTAAATATTCAGGGTTAAGGGAATAATAGAAATACCTATATATTTCATCTCAGAAAACCGTGCTTGACCAAAATACTTTATGTAGTTTTTCTCTGTGTGTGTTTCTGTAATACATACATAGTACATATACAAAATACAAAATTATTTTGGCAGTTGGGTTGTTGTGGATTAATGCAACAAAAACAATACCATGCTTTTCTTCATTTTTCTTTAATCATTTACATGACATGTTTATTAGAAGGAATACTCATAGAATTTGTCAATTTAAAATTGACATTGTGTGTGAATTCCTAATTTGTAAAAAAGTGAGTATGCATTGCAGAAGTATGATTGGAAAGTCATCTGACCAAGAGAGATCATGGTTATTATAGTGTATGCCTACAGCCACTTGAGACTAACTAATATGGTACAAAATGAACAGGTAACGGTGATACAAGGTAATGGGAAAACACCAAGGCATAAGCATAATTTATTTTTCTGAACAGCACAGGGACTGGAGTCACATTGAGAAGACCTGAATGTATTTCTATGACTTTTCCACTACTGTAAATGTGGGACCAGCTGAGAGCGTATGTAAATCAGGATGGGGGTAGGTTTGTGCATGCTGTTGTGCTGGTTCATCCACCCTAGCCAGGGTATGTCAGCAGTGACCACCCTTCCTATAGCACACCCCGGCACTTCCCTTCCCAGCTGTCACCATTCCAAGATCACCAGCACAGAAACAGATACCCCTGTTCCACAGTGCGTGACCTCTCCAGTTTGTGTCCCTTGAAGACAACATCTCATCCTTTTTCTACAGCCCTCAATGTAAACCAGAACAGTGATCAGAATATCTTTAGTTATATCTGTGCTAGCGATCCAAATGAGGCCGGGCACAGGCAGGCCCAAGAGTTGGCCTGCATCATCCATATAGATATCCAGAGTGATCCTTTGCACTTTTTGCCCGCTGGGCCACCTACTAGTCCTCAAATCAACAGCCAAGTGCTGTTGGAGCACTATTGTAGATCAAATACCATTCCGGGCTGGCAGCTGTATGCAGTCACCCGTTCAGGGGGAAGCAGAGTGGGATGCATACAACCAGCGACATGCTACTTGTGTCTTATGTCCTATTTATTTAGTAGAACTATGCCATCAAGCACCAAGTTCAGCCTTGCTCAATATGGGATACCTATAGCTTTTAAGTAGTAACATCAGAGAGACCTTAAGTGCTGTAACTTAGGTAGCCCAAAGGACTGGAAATACTCTCTCTTCATGGTCATTGGACCTTTACAGAACTACTCTCTAGATTAAAAAAGTAGGGGTTTTTACCAGTCCGTCAGAAAACACATGGTTTTGCTGGTGTGAACCATACTTTGGGATTTAATTTCAGCTTTGGTGAATAGACAAAAAAATATTCTTATTCACTAAACTTCATATTTCAATATACATCGTAAAGTGTTAATTGTCCTATGTCTACAGACTTTTTTTATTGCACACCTTTGAATATATTCTTATAAGGAGCTATCCATGCTCGAACAGAACTATAAACAGGGAAACAGTTCCCCCAAGGCAATAATAGAGGATGACACAGCTGTGAGCAATTAGCAGTCACCATCTAGATTCTTAGTTTAAGAGACGTCTGATGTAAAGTAAGATAGGGTTGCCACTAAACACTTCTAAAAAAAAAAAAAAAAAGAAGAAATTACCATGAGCAGTTTGTGAAATCTATGGGTCTGTAAGATTGACATATATCTCAAGGGATTTCCTGTAGATTCTCAAAGTATTCTAGAAAGACTCTCTAGCTTCATCTCTTTAGATGGTAAACCCCAGCAGAGTATATAAATTATTATTCTCCCCTGTTATCCCTCTAAAACACACCCCTTTCAAGTGAGTTATTCTAACTTTAATTGTCTATTTCCTGGTGAATTTATGAGTAGTTAAGCAGACAGTTACTGGTTCAGTGAAACAACTTTCCATTTATGAAATGTGAGATATCATCATAAAATGCCTATTTAAACATGGTCAAACATTTATTTAAAACACCATTTTTTTAAGACCTTGGGTATATGTTCAATCAAGTCCTGTGCATTTACACTGCAGGTATTAAATGTGGGATTTATCTCACCTGGCTTGAGATAGCCAAAGTGAGGAAGACTACATCAGCAACAGTCATCGTTGGCTTTTTGAAGAGAGCAGTAAGCATGTTTTTTAGAGATCAGTTTCTGGGATCTTTGCTAAAGGTCTTTATTTGCTCGCGTGAATCACACCACAAGAGACAGAGTATGTTTTCAGCAAGGTTCTGACTTGCTTTCAGGCTTCCCAACATTAATTGAAACCAAACCAAATCCCTATAAACCTTTTGCTCTGCATCATACTCTTCCACAGAAACTCTGAAGTTTTGCCTGTTTATTTCATTTCTGTTGTGATTTGCTTTATTTTCAATATTAGACAGTTTCGAGTAAATTTTCTAACAAAATTAATCAAGGGAAATATGGATGCTAGAGATCAGTGCCTCCATTTGGGTTAAATGAAAGACAAAGTTTTCTTTAGTCATTTAACTAAAACAAATAACACCTGCAAGATGTACCTACCCTTCAAAATGAAGTGAGCTGTACGCTGTACTGGGATTCATTCCAGGACTAGTATCAAACCTTAAGGAATTTTAATCAAAATGAGGGAAGTTAAAGTGCTGCTTTAAAATAGGGTTGTGTGCAGATCTGTAATTTCTTCCCTCATAGATGGGGGAAAAAAACCCTTTTCTGTCAAAATGGACTTTTTAAAGTGACTTTTAAAGCCAAAACAAAAAAGAAAAAAAACCAACAGTCATGGTGTCTGTCTACTGAAACTGTTCTGTTTACAGGAAAAGAGATAAAGAGAAACTGTATAGAAGAAAACTTTTAAAAGTTCAGAAAGATCCTTTTCCTTTTCCCTTTCTTAAGCTCTCCACAGGGTGAGGAGGCTTCATTTTCTTCCTCTGTATGTGCTTAGACTATGCAAAAAATAAACAAATAAACAAATATATATCCTTCAAAAAGATTTGGTATTCAAAATTCCTGCTTCCAGTCTTAAGCAGTTTCTCTAAGCATACTTCCCTGGAGTCAAAAATATGTTTTTAATGGCAATTTTATGATCTTATTGGTGCAGGCATAATGAAATAAGAAAACTAACTTATTAGCTAGAGTTTGGGGAGGAATTTTATGGTTACTCTGTATTACAATTCTGAATAGCTGTTCGAAACATGTTTTAAACATTAGCAGTATATGATACACTTAGTTATAAACACACCAGAAAACAACATTCTATTTGTTTACAAACTATGATAATAAGCAACCTTTTTCAGTGCTGTTCCCTATAGCAGCTGATTTTCAACTGTTCACCAATCATTAGAACATATATATGTTTTAGAATATTATATGTGTTTTATTTCTTTACTCATTCTAACGTAGTAGAGTCCCAGGTAATACCTAGTGGCACCTAGACACAACATGTAGCCACTCTGCCTAGTATACATTAGTCTTAATGTGAAGTAAATTTCTTGTTTGATTTACTGGTTGGAAAACCCCTGTGTTTCTAATGACCATTAGGAAATAGTTGGGTTCTGTTTCCAAAGAACTGATATTTATGCCAAGGGTTTTGACCTCATAAAAAAGACAAAGCATTTTTCTTCACATAAGTTCATTCAATGTAATTGGGTAGATCTTGCAAAGCAACAGGATTGTGAAAGAATTGTAGAGCACATATAAATACCGCTGTAGGTTATTATAGAGAAATGTAAATTTTACAAACAAAAAAAAAACAAACCCAAACTTGCAATCCGTTTTAGGTATTTTGCAAGATGGCCAAAATACAGTATAGTGTGTCCAGTTAAAGTACTATCCTAAATGCTTCTGTGAGAAAACAAGCCTGCTCAATGAATGATCTTTCATTTTATAAGGAAAGGCACTGTACTAAGAACAGTTTATTGACTTTTCCTAAAATACTAAGTCCATGAATGAACTAATGGACTTATGCTTGTTTTTTAAAAAGTAACAGTGGATGTCATGAGTTTCCCTTCCAGAAAACCAAAATTCCAATTTCCTCCATCTAGTGTCAGTGACTTGTCTCTCACAATGCTTGCGGCTGGAAAATAATCTCAAATGTAATCTTGAAATTAGTTGCAAATGAACCAAAGGAGAAAGGTAGTATCAAGCTAAAACTGGTGAAAGAAGCCCCCCTTTAAACTATCTTGATAAGAGAATCAGTAATTAGCTGGAATCATTCTAATTTTCACTGTGAGCTTAATCATGAAAGGAAACTTCTGTGAAATACAGGTACTTGTAAAGTAAGTTACATAAAATGAGTAGTCATACAATTTTGCTAGTATTCTGAAAGGATCTTTGCAAGACCTTGAAAACCACTTTTGTTAATTTACTTTGCTAGCAAGAATCAGCATTTCTGCAAAGCAATCTTACGGTCTTAAATGTAAAGATCTGTGAAATACTTTGCCAGACACCTTGAAGTGGCCAGAAAAATGTAGTATGATTTTAGGAAGCCTTTTTCAGAGGAAGTTCTTGTAAAGACACTGTATATGTTACATCTCCTAGCCCAGGACTGATAAAATTAAGGAATGCCTACAGAACATGGGTGTGAGCATTGGAGAGTCACACATTGCCCAGAGAAGTTTGACATACTTTCATGTTTTCCCTTCTTGTATACAATGTAGCACACAGAAATCACATCAGTGGTGTCATATGATATCGTTGTTCGTCTAGGATAATAGCAATTGCTTCATTACTCAGGAGTGTTTTAAAGTCAAATAGCTGAAATATTTCATTTTCCTTTTTACATTCAGCTGCAGTTGGTAGCTTACAAAAGACAAATACTCCCAAAGATCTGATGACAGAGAGCTATAACAAGAATTTTGTGAGCAGCCATGGCTGAGTGTGTATCTAACTTTCTTAAGTTAATTACTAGGACTTACGTATCTAACTATCTTAACTTTCTTGGACCTGTCAGTTTGCTACAAATCCAAATTTTGAAACATTACTGATAAAGGAGGCATTTTACAGCCGAAAGCCTAAGAAAATCTGCTTAGAGTTCATATGGCACGCCCCTTCTATCGGCATGTATGTACATACTTTCACATTACCATATTTCTAAAGATAAAATATTGATGGAGGTATCCCGAGTAATATGACCATGGTATAGGTTATAGAATCATAGAATGGTTAAGGTTGGAAGGGACCTTAAAGGTCATCTAGTTCCAACCCCCCTGCCATGGTCAGGGACACCTCCCACTAGAACAGGTTGCTCAAAGCCGCATCCAGTCTGGTCTTGAACACTTCCAGGGATGGGGCCTCAACAGTTTCTCTGGGCAACCTTTTCCAGTATCTCACCACTATTTTTCACCTCATAGTGAAAAATTTCTTCCTGATATCTAATTTAAATCTACCCTATTCCAGTTGGAAGCCATTACCCCTCGTCCTATCATGACATGCCCTTGCAAAAAGTTCCTCTCCAGGTTCCTTGTAGGCCCCCTTCAGATACTGAAAGGCTGCTATATAAGGTCTCCCTGGAGCCTTCTCTTCTCCAGGCTGTACAACCCCAACTATCTCAGCCTTTCCTCATAGGAGACGTGCTCCAGCCCTCTGATCATCTTTCATGACCCTCCTCTTGACCTGCTCCAACAGATGCAGTACTCCAGGTGGGTTCTCACCAGAGCGGAGTAGAGGAGAAGAATCACCTCCCTCAACCTGCTGGCCACGCTTCTTCTGATGCAGCCCAGAATATGGTTGCAAGCGCACATTGCCAACTCATGTTGAGCTTCTCATCAACCACCACCCCAAGTCATTCTGGGCAGGGCTGCTCTCAATCCATTCTCTGCCCAATCTGTATTTGTGCTTGGGATTGTCGTGTCCCAGGTGCAGGACCTTGCACTAGGCCTGGTTGATTCTTATGAGTTTGGCATGAGCCTACCTCTCAAACCTATCAAGGTCCCTCTGGATGGCATCCCTACCCTGCAGCATGTCCACCGCACCATACAGCTAGGTGTCATTGGCAAACTAGCTGAGGGTGCACTCAGTTCCACTGTCCATGTCGCTGACAAAGATGTTAAACAGCACTGATCCAAGTACCAAACCCTGGAGAACACCACTTGTCACTGCTTTCCACTTGGACATCGAGATGCTATGTGTCACAGAGCCTGAAGTTCTTTCAAACTGATGAGATTCCCACCAGACAGACTGAATATTTTTCTTAACTGTTTGATAAAAAGACTACAAGAAATGACCAAGGAATTTGACCAAAAAATTTGAAGAAAGTTCCCTAAAAGAAACAGCTTCCTGAGTCTAAGTGAGCTGAGAAGAACTGAGAAGCAAAGTGAGTGTTTGTTAACTAATATTCAGAGTGTAAGAAGCTTCTGAGAGTACCGTTTTTGATGGAAAATTTACTTTCTTTAGCAGTATTGCTGCAGAACATCCTACATTTTGTAATATGTTAGATTTCACTAATGTGAACGACTTTATGAAATACTCAAAACATTTAGGCATTTCATGCAATGACTGAGTGGAGCAGTCCAATCAGGTAACAAAGTGCTTGTTATTCCAGTCATTTCACTAAATGCCTACAAATTTGAGTCATTCCACAAAGTGACTGTCTGAAAAAGTAGTTTTGCTGTGACAGAAAATATTAATCATTTAGTGAAGTGACTGTTTTCACAATGTAACTGCAGCATAAACTAAATGTGACACTATGACCAGACTTAAGTAAAAGTATATTAGTAGCAGTTTCAAACAGGTGAGAGTATCACCCTTTGTATATGAATGTTTATTTGCCTTTATGCATATGTACTTACATGTATATATAAATAAAAGCCACCCTAAAGTTGTAAAAAGATGAAGGAGACACAAGCACAGAGCATGTTAATATCATACAGTAGGAAAGATTTCTGGATATGCAAAACTCTTTGCCCATAACTGGGTAGTTGTACTTTAGAGGAGATAAGGTGGTAATTTTTGTTATCTTCATTCCATATTTACATGTGTTTTCTCTATGACTGGAATAAGATGAGGCTATCAAGACACATGCTGCCTCTAGCATGATGGGATAGCACCCTCACCTTCCATTTTATTACACTACTTGTGTTCCACCATTCTGAATGCCAAACTATAAGGATGAAAATCCTAAGTAACTCCACAAAATAATTCTTAGATACCTTACATATGTTTTGATGCTCTTTTCAAAATAACCATAGGAGATTCCAAAGTCAGCCACCAACAAAACCAACATTCATATAAAACAAAACACCCAGTACATATGAAATCACAGTGTTGAAATTGCACATCAAATATTAAGTTTTCCAACTTGGGAGAAAGGGAGGACATGCATTATAAGAAGGTTTTAATTATTTGAACAAGTGCTATTAATCCTTCTGGAATTATGACACATTATGATCCTGTGCCAGCAAAGCACTTAGGTGTGGTCTTTTATTTCAGCCCAAAAGTACACTGAACTATGTATCTGCCTGCCTACAAATGTTTAAATTAAGAGAATGGTATCAGTGCAAATTTGAAAATGTTTAGTTTAATGCTGCCCATATAATAATGAACCGGATCATTTCAGCATATAAAGGTAAAAAAGTTCAAAATGTAATGGCACATGGCAACTGTATCAGTACTACCATAGAGCAAATTCCTTGAATGGAATAGCTCCTATAGACAAAATTAAATACATTCTCAAGCTGTTTTATTAACCCATTGCCTCACTATGCTGTCTGAACAACATACAGTGAAAATAAGACAATAGACCTCAAACCCCTAATTCAGCCTTGATCAAACCGCAAGCAGTGCTACCAGGGCTAGTGTAGAAGCAGTTCGTAGTCTGCATTTGGAACTGTATCTGAACTGAATTTTACCATTATGAAGTCTAGTAAATGAATCTAGGCACACAAAGTTTTTAAATGTTCATAAAATCATAGATTATATGCTGTGGGCAGTTTTATTTTTTTTTTCGGGGTTACATCTAAACTAAGTTCTTTCCTTATTATTCATATATTGTCTACTCTGCAAAGAAAAGAGGGAAGATTTCTGAACCAGTGTTATTGTGAGGTCATGCAAATACTATTGCATTTTAATACATGTGCTTGAAAGTGAGAAGGTAGGGTTATGAAAAAAGTGATTTCTCGAAGCAAAGGAAATGTGATAGATATGCACTGTGAGAATTTTCAGTGAAGCATTTGATGGTGTGTTTTGTAGAAAGCTCTCGAAAAATCTGCAAATGATGGAAGTTCCTAAAGGAAATGTATGCTGGGTAAGGAACTGAACAAAAAAAAAGGAATCCAACAGAAGTGAGAGGCAAAATGTCCTACTCAAGAAGTATACATAAGTTTTTTTCAGGAGCATTAATGTAAACATTCGTCCTTAGTGTTTTACTCACAGGCTCGAAGTAAAACATAGGAGTATGCTTAGGACAGTTCCTGGTGACATGAAACTGAAAGTTAATGTCAATACAAAGAAAGATCAGGGTACTATACTGACAGACTTTGTTGATTTTTGGACTTAAACAAGATGAAGAAGGGTGAAACTCAATGGGAAAATGCAAGATTGTGCATTTCAAAACTTTTGCAATTATCTGAGAACACTGGAAGAGTATGGAGAGCTCAGTGCATCACCGAGCTTCCACAGGAAAGCAAATTAGTGAATGGTGATTGTAATCCTAGGTCATAAGCAGAAAGGTTTTTCCATTAGAAAACATAAAGGGGGAAGAAATAATGAAAATAGAAGAAACAAAAAATAAAAATATGTAACTAATGGAGGTATTGAACAAGGTAATTATAAAACCATAGCTAAAATTCAGTATACTACTTTGGCCACCTATGCCCAGGAAAAATGTACTAAAACTAACAGATGAAGATAAAAGAATTGTTAGGATGGTCAAGTGAATGGCAGCCCCAGAGTTGGAAAGTTCAGATTTTTCAGTCCAAGTCAGTGGTTGCAAGAGGACATGACTTTTTCATAAATGTATCAAGAAGGGAAACGTTATTACAGAAAAACATATTTAAACAAAAAAATGTTATTTTGGCTAACAAAAAAATGGGTATATAAAGATGGGCTATACACTTAGCCTGTAAATTACAAGTTTTTCTACCTCTGGAGCAGTGAGGATCAACAGCACAGAACAGCTAACTGAAGTGAAAGTGTGCATCCTTGTGTGAGAGATTCTTAGTCTTCCATATGTGCTCATGTAACCATCTCTCTTTTCCACCTATGTGTGATAACGTTGTATGAGCAAAACCTCAGGAGGCAGCAAATCTAAATAGTTTTAAGTCCAAGTTTGCTAAGTTCCTGGAAGTGACTATGTGGCAAGGTATTTCTAGTGAATATGATTGGGTTTTGTAACTTAGAAGATCAAACTCAGCATTGCATTTTTTTGTTATACATCCATACAGGTTTGATACTCTTCTGATGTATATTATACATAGATACAAAGAAAAAATATATAGTATACTTAGGTATAGTTTATGTTGTTAGTCAGCTTTAAATTACCACAGCTATTTCATTATCCTGGTTACACCATCAAATAATATTAAATAAAACTTTGTCTTCATTTCCAACTTAGAGAATGGATTATAGGATCAAATATAATTAAATCAGCACGAGAAAGGGGTAAAATTAATAGCTCAGGTTGGGCTTATTTCACAAAGCTCAGTTCGGCAGTTTATTTTGCTTTCTGTTGAGTAGGTTTAATCAGTACAGTGCAACTAATAAGAAATTAATTGATTTTTAAGTCCTGTAAGCAGTCTGGATCTCATGCATAGGCATTATTCTTAATTATAAATGGTTACAGTTGAATTCTTTCGATATATGTGACTATAACACAGAGTAGGCTTAAAAAGTAGGTCAACTTTTTTTCACAAGTACAAAGCAATATTGCTCTCTGCCAACACCAGAATAATTTGTGATGCAAAAATTCTCCAATCACACACCTGCTAACTGAGTGAAACTCTGCACCTTGTTACTATGAACCCATCTCAGGATTGTAAATATGTTCATGTAAACACAGGTTTTTTTAATATGTGTGATTACCATATCTCAAAACCGAATGTTTTCCATAAAACCATAGTATGCATTCTTAATAGTTATATATAAATAAAACAGTTCTTTTATCCAAAACTCTTTCATCAGCAAATAAAGCAAAGGTATCTATGCCTGTACTGTTTTTCCAATAGATTCAGACTGAAGAAACTCTATTTTAAAATGTCTAAATGGTTAAATACTTTCTTATGTAAGACCTGCTTGCTGAGATTATAGGTAGATTTACTCAGTCAGTTATAGACTTAGTAACTGGTTTGATAGGTTTTGTGCTTACTTTGTTAATTTTTTTGACGACTGTGTGGTTGGTCTTGGTGGCTACAACATGAATTCAAAATTGCGTTTAAAAGAGGAAATTTTCTTAAAAGATGTCATCAACATATAAATAAAATTAGAGGAATGGGGTTTTTTTAAGATTTCCTCAAAAAAAATCTCTTCACCTTTTTCTGTATCTTAAAACTACTTCTTCATTGTGAGTTTACAAGCACCTCCTGGAAAACCCAGATGCACTGAATTCCCACTTTCATCAGCTGGGATCTCATTCTCTCCACTTTCTGTAGGAGATGGAGCTCAGAGTTAATGCTACTTTTAGAGTCTGTATCCACAGTTATTTAGACATTTTTCAACTGTTTTAATTCTAAATCAGTGGAAATCTCTACTCCATTCTCTAGGCAGTTATAAGATTTAACAGATTTTCCAATTGTGGTGGTGTTTTTGGTTTTTTTTTTTTTTAATTCATTCCTTTTTGTACTGCAGCACAAATTCTGGCTCACTTAGAAACACAAACTAAAATTTAACAAAGTGTCTAAGAATGATGTGTGACTATACAAAGAATAATTGTTAGATCTCATTATGCATCCTATTAGAATGAGCTTAGAACGACAAAACTTCAGCAAATCCAGTTAGACTACAAATAAAATCAAAGAATTTTGAATAAATTCAAAGGGTTGGGGTTTTTTTTCCACATTATACAGGCCACTCCACTGTTTATTTTATGGTATCCCTGGAAGAAAAGCTGACACCTGTCAGTCATTCCGAACTTGTATTTACCTGAATACATTTGAAAACCTCATGTCCACTATCAAACATCTGTCAGGCTTCAGTTTTTTTAAGTGTTTGCATCAATTATTCAGGCAATCTGCAAAGTGACAAAGAATGCACAGCTCTGTGGATGATCTTTCATGCTGAAAGGTGCATGGTGAGTCTCCAAAATGGGTTGAGGAAGGTGGGCATTGGGAGCTGGGGAGACAGTCTTACCCCTCAGTAAATGAAGGGGCTGTTCATTAGTAAATCAAGTAGAGGAAATAGTACCTAAACTGGTAAAGGAAGTGACATACTTCAGTCTGAGAAACCTCAGAAACTCATTAGCCATATATTACCGCTAAGAAACTCTATGGTTTATCAATTCTATAACAGCAAATTCCTGCAATCCTCACTGTATTTCCCCTTTTAAGGAGACATGCCAAAGATCATAGAGACGGAACAACATGAATGAATTGGACTCAAGAGTTTTGACTCTCTGTTGACCAAAATCTCATCCTGTTCCATTCCTTACAGATGGTTCTCCCCAAAACTCACACTGAAATCAGTAAATGTCAGCAAGCAATATCATTTTGCAAATTTTAATTGCAGATGCAATAGGAAAGTAATCAAAAGATAGCTCGGAAAGTAAATGAAGCTGTAAAAAATGAAAGGAAACCTAGGGACCCCATCAACAAAGCAATTAAGTCAATGTTGTAATGTCATTTAAGCCACAAAAACCATGTTATATACGGCATGTCTTTGTGATCCAGGAGAAGATTTTAACTTCTGATTTGCCTTTGAAACATCACCATTCTGCTGTGCCTTAAAAAAAAAAAAAAAGAAAAAAAAAAAGAAAAAAAAAAGAAAAAGAGAGAGAAAAGAATCTGTTTTTTCTCATGTTGGTAGCCAAGACGTCTAGTGGTGTAACGGAGTTTCTGAATTGGGGCCGTACAGAAGAAAACAGGAGGGGTGAAAAACAGAAATGTGAAAGAATCAGAATAAGAAAAAAATAGTAAATGAAAACATTTGGAACAGTTCCAAAGGAGGAACCGTTCCAAAGGAGGTGTTTGTGATGTGCAATGTGGTTAACTTACCAATACAGTTTCAGCCTCGCTAATGCAGACTACTAGAGCTATGCAACAGATAAAAACCGAAGCTGGGCACCCTAAGGCAGGTTGTTTATTGTGAGATGAAGCCTCTCTCATGGAGCCAGTGTGAACCAGGAAGAGGATAAAGCCAGTTCCTGGGCTTCATGGAGCTTGTCTGCTATGGCTTTGACCTATCAGCAGCCTGAGCAGCTGGGGAAAACAGGCAGAAGGGAAATCAGAGAAGAAAGACGGCTGAGAGGCACTTAACATTCACCTGTGTCCAGCTTATAAGAGGAGTATCTGAGAAGTGTTTGCCTTTCATTTGAACCAGATGTTCTTATTTTTCATCTTTAAGCAATGCCTTACCCTTTTTCAGATCTTCCTAGAAGAGCATTCCGTTTTGTCATCTCTGATAACTAATTCATATTGATGAGTAATAATTTCAGAAAGAGTCACATGGGTTACAAAGGTTTTCAGCATTGCCTCTGTGAACATCATGAATGTTTAAGTCATTTCCCAACACACAGAATCTGAGACTGGGAAATCAATAATTCAACAAGGAAAAAAGCTGAAGCACATAAAATAAAATAAAATAAAATAAAATAAAATAACCCCACCACTTTCATTTAGATATTGTTTTCCCACATTTATTAACCTTGATTGTAATGCACAAGAGAAACTAGGTCTGCTCTCTCAAATTCTTAACAAAGAATCTTATTAAAACAGAGCCGTAGGAAGTGTGCACAGGGCACATGGAGGGAGCAGGAGATCAGATCTGATCAGAATCATTGCTTTCCTGCATGCTTCAGTGCATCTCAGGCCTACTCATAGAAATAAATTTTAAAAATATATATTTTTTAAACCAAGTAATACAAATATATCCGAAATGTGGCAATTTTTTTTCTTCACTGCAAATCTTTTCTGTGTTTTTTTCACTAATGAGAAAGGCATGAGGCACATATAACTTCAACAGACAAATGAAGCTTGAACTGCAGAAAAAAGCAGATTTTAGAACTTTAGCACATCATTTTCTCCCACAGGTACTCCTTCATCAAGTTTTCCTCAAGACCTGTGTATCAGAGGTTTGTCGTCACAGCAGTCTCTATAGATAGCCAGTCTAATTTTATCACCAGAGAAGGAAACGTTAAAGACAATAAAACAAAGGTCTTTCTAGTTGTATTGTTTGGGTTTTTTCCTCTATATATATTTGGAAAAAAACCAAACCAAGCTATCAGCCTTGGGGAAAATAACAACCTTATAAGAAAACACACTAAGTTAGGGAAGCAGAAATTTGATCCACATTCCAAAACAGGACTAATATAAACTGCAGAATTACATATATCTGGTTCATGCTGTCATGTACATAAAATCAGGTCATCAGAACACTACATTTAGACATTCATGCAATGGCACTGAGCTTTTCATTTGTTTGAAGACCTACCTGTGGGTCAGAAGTGCTCAACCTTCACCATGCTAGAGCTACTCTAAGGAAAAACTGAGCTAAGCTGTGCCAGTAAAATAAAATAAAATAAAATATCCCCAATGCATTGTTCTTTTAATTGTGTTTGGTGGGAAAAGAGTCTTCAATTCACTAAGACATTACCAGATATGATATGCAGACGCATTTTGGTTTACGTGAAAAGAGAACCTGGGCAGCATTTAACCTCCAAACAGCTTTCTCAATCCATGGGTGTCTGTCCTCTAACAGACCCATGACAGTTCTTTCCAGTCCATTATACACTCTATATCAGCAGCAGTGGCAGCATATTTGTTCTGTCTTTGGTCTACCAACATCATAAAATGTAAACTTTTCTAGATATCTTTGTTAGTGGGAGAAATTGTCATTGTATAAGAAGAATAATATTTCCCTCCCCTGCCCAGTGTTTGCAACTTTCAGAAAAAAAAAATCAAGGAACAGAGATGAGGAATTTCAGTACACAGGGAGAATGATCGGAGGGTATCTGTAAGATGTTCATTCTACATTTCGTCTCTTTAATTCCTGTTTATAATTGGGAATTAACCTTGGGGAGCTGTTATAGAAAGGAGTACACAAAATCTAAATGGCAAAGAAAAAAAATAAAGGAAAAACGATTTTGATTTTGTGGTTTCTCACATTTTAAAATAAGGTTTTATAAAAGAGACATAGAAAGAGATACGGTCATTTTTGTGCATCTTACAATGTTTATATTCACTCCCTCCTTGATAAAAATGTGCATTCTCTCAGTCTGCTCGCCTTCATGCTACAGACAGAGGATGCAGCATGAGAGCAAGGAGACATCTGAGCTAGCATAAAACTGCCTTGCTCAGTTGTCAGTGGCATTTCAGCCTCAGAGGCTCTCATGCTGCTGAGGTTGGGTGACCTTGGTAGGCTGCAGAGCCTGAGGTTCCCCTACTGGCTGTGAGATAAAACCATCTTTTCTGCACACTGCTGATGTGAGGTGTGCAATCCATTAAGGTCGCAAAGCATTAAACATATGATAAAGGCAGTGAAATAGAAAATGTTTTGTTTAAGTATTTACTTACTTTGTAAATGTAGGTCTTCGGGTATTCAACTTTTGGGAGTCTACAGTGGGCTTTCCTGTTGGAGAGGTGAGGTTTTATGATATTCTTTACAAACTAATGGCTTGAACTTTCAAACACTTTTAAAATCCATTTTCTACACACCTGTGTGTATACCGTACTATAATGTCAGTGGAGGTAATTATTTTCACTCTTCAAAGTCAACATAATGACAAGGTGTGATTTGTTATCCATTACTGTGCTTTCTATATAATTCATTGTGGAATTTAACAATATATTTACCTATCTGACTAAATTAATTACAATTCATTAGAAAAATATATAAACAAATTAAATAAGGCACAAAATCACACCTATCTCAGTAGCGGCTTTCATTTTAATGCTGTGTTGTGCTTGCTGTGATTATAATTTCATGGTTTGGGAATAAACTGGTACTAAACTATTAGTAAGAGTTAGAATAATGCCATCCCACACTATCTTGATTTACAACTTGCTTATCTTCTGGACACAAAAATTGTTTTAAACAGTTCCAAAGGAGATCTTAAAATACCCTAGAAAAAGTTAATAACCTCCTGAGCACCCTTCTGACTTATTTGGTTTTCAAACACATAGATTTTAAGGACACTTATTAATAGATTCTTATTTATAAGTATTTCCAAACTACATTATATAATGTTAAATTATGTCATCCAATGTGTTCTTCCAGACTTCTTCTAAATTTATAAATTAAATTATTATAAATAATAAAATGTAGCTTTTCTTATTGGAGAAAAGATCAGTCTAAAGCTGTATAAGTTATATTAGATAAACAACTAAAATGAGTTCATATGTACTATAAGTGCCTTTTTCAACAGCATAGATATATGACGCCATCAGAAAGAAAGGTGGATTAACAATGTGTAATAAAACTAGGTAAGAAAAAATATAACATCTCTACTGCTTGATCTGTAGATGTTGAAAGCTGACCAAAAAAGGCCATGCAACCTGATTTCTCATTCTTAATAAGGACTCAGCAGAAATTTGGATGTCTTAAACTTTATATTCTTAATCTGAGCAAGTAACATTTTATGCCACTCAAGTAAGAACACATAAAAGTAGAAAAAAAAAAAAGGTCTAGGGGAATTATAAAATTAGTGCAACTCAAACAAAAAAAGGTAAATACATTTCCCTAGTGATAGTTCAAAGCCCTTGACAAGGGAAAGAATGCAAATTATTATTAACTAATGAAAATGTTTCTTATCCTGCCGAGAAAGATTACAAAAAATGAAGGAAAAAGGCGTGAGAGACCTGAGCTGAAGTGGTCAGTGTGGAGTTGCATGTCTGTCAGAGTTTCACTGTGTAAGGTTGTTCACTGAGGACAGTTCATTTACTTAACAAGTTTTTCCTTACAACCCATGCATATTAAACTATAAATAATAGGAAAGACATGATAAATTTCGCACTGTTCACACAGTAAACGTGAACTTGATCTCCATCTCCTCTCATTGTGTTCACAGACCTCTCTTGGATTCCAAGTTAGAAATGCTGAGGTTCCTTCAGGTGGCAATACAGATAGCCAAGTAGCTCTTTACTACTTTGTTGACCCTCTAGTTTAATCTTTTCCATGGTTTTGCAAACAAGTGCACTTTGTTAATGAAGCACAAGTAAAGCAGTCTCCTGCCTTTCCGGAGAATAAAGACACAAAGATTTCTTAAATCTTGTCTGGCAGCACTCAGTGGTTTTGGACTAAGAATAGAAACAGTATATATAAGTCTGTTTTTCTTCTTTCCTAGGGAAGTTGAATTTGGGAAGAGGAATAAAATCCACATTAACCTTTTTCATCTCAGATCTTCAAAGTTGTGTAGTCATCCAAATGTACCAACAGCATAAACTACTTTGTTTAGCTATCCACTAATAGCTACCTGGAATGACTTTGTATAGTCAAAAGAAACTGACAGGCAATTTGAGATGTTCCTATCAGTCATCTTGTAGATACCACTCGCCAAGTATAAGTGGAGGTAGGTTTTGCCAGTATTTTCTGTTTCCACTTCTCCAGGCTGCATATGGATTCGTTTATTCCTTTCTACCTATGCTTCATGATGGTACGTGTTCAGTCTCAGGTCTGTGAATTTGGTTCATTTCCCTGGATGTGCAGTTTTTGCTGACATTCAGCTTTGAGCCAAGTATACATTAGCATAATACACTGTCTAAATGCAAGACATTTTAGGGCTATATCCAGCTATGTATGCAGGAATATTCTAACTTTCATTTAAAGCAATGTAAGTACCTTAATATCTTCAAAGCCACACATTTTATTGTTTCAATGTCATTAGATCTTCTGTTAGATGGGGTGATAATACATCTTCAGCTCAAACCACTGGGGTGAAGACAGGTTCAACTGGGCTGAGTCAAACCCTAGAAACTGTACACTGTAACACCCTCGAAACCCACACTGTAAGAGTGAACTAAACCTCTCTTAAAAAGCTCTGGCATTCATCACTGAACCACAATCCTCACTTCAGGACAGTATATGTTAGCTTGAGGTACCTGTCTGGCAGGATCCCATGGGAGGCAGTTCTGAGGGGCAAAGTGGCACAGAAAAGCTGATGATCAAGGGCAACCTCCTCAAAGCACAAGGATGAT
Source organism: Limosa lapponica baueri (assembly GCA_002844005.1). Lineage (NCBI taxonomy): Eukaryota > Metazoa > Chordata > Aves > Charadriiformes > Scolopacidae > Limosa > Limosa lapponica. The sequence continues at coordinate 131,335 of KZ506480.1, forward strand.
TTATTACATTGTGCAGAAAGTTAAGGAAGAGTTATCTAAGGCCAGCATGAGTGAACAAGGGACTCATCACTGAGTTCAAATGCAAAAAAGAAGTATTCAGGAACAGGGACCAAGGACAGGATTCCTACCAGGAATCCTAGAGCAATCCTATAGGTTGCTCTGGCTTACAGGTTTGGATTTAGGAAAGTCATAGCTCAGCTGGAGTTGAAACTAGCAAGGGCTGTGAAGGGCAACAACAGGGGCTTCTATATATATGTCACCAACAAAATTAAGACTACACAAAATATGGGGCTACTGTTTAATTGGACCTGATACCAAAGGACAAAGACACAGATAAGTCTGTGGCTGAAAACAGCCAGCGTGGATTTTCCATCTATGCATGATGACTTTGTTTTCTACGAAGAAATGACTGGCTTTGTGAACAAGAGGACCACTGCAGAGGTCATTTACTTTAAATTTAGTGATGTTTTCAGTACAGATTCCATAGGGTCTTATTGCCAAACTGGTGAAATGCATCTTTGATAGGAGGACAGTAAAGTGGGTAGAAAATTATGCAAACAGCCAAGCAGTGGCCAGTTTGCAGAAATACCTGGGAAGGGAAATCATACTGAGGTCAACACTGGGGTTTTTTTATTAATGATCTGAATGATGAGGTGCAATGGATTCTAGGAAAGTTTACGGATGATATCAAACTGGGGCAGTGTGGCTGATGTCAAATCAACAGAAGGGTTTCTGTTCAGAAGGACCTTGGCAGTCTGAAGAAATGTGTTGACGGGAAACTTATCAAGCTCAACCATGGGAAATGCCAAGTCTTCCACCTTGGAGGACAAACCCAAGAACTGGTAGAGACTGATGCATGACTGGCTGGAAAGCTAATTTGCAGAAAAATACTTGGGCATACCAGTGGATATCAAGCTGTCGTGAGTCAGCAGTGTGCCCTGGTAGCAAAGAAAGAAAACCATGTCCTGGGTTGTACTGTCAAAAGTGTAGCTAGTGCGTGAAGGGACATTTCCCTCTTCTCAGCCCTGGTGAGACACATCTAGAGTGCTGGGTGCGGTGCTGGGTTTCCCAGCCCAGTATAAGAGAGATATGGGCATACTGGAGTGAGTCCAGTGGCATTCCACTGGTCAGAGTTTTGGAGTAGATGGCATACAAGGAGAGATGAGAAAACTGGGTTTATTCACTCTGAAAAAAGAGTAGAGTAATGGAGAAACTAAAGGGAGGGTGTAAAGAATATAAAGCCAGGCAATTTGGAAGTGCACAGCAAAAGGGTGAGGTAACGGACACAAATTGCAATGAGCGGAAGTTTAGCGAGAGAAAAAAGAAAAAGGCCTTCATGAGAAGCGTGGTAGAATACTGGAACAGCTACCCAGATAGTTGATGTAAACTACACCCTTGGGTGTATGCAAAACTCAGGCCCTGGTTTTGGTGGGGAGTTGGACTAGGCTTCCCCCTCAAACTAAATTACTCATCATTCTGTCATCTATTTTGTGTTACCATTGCACCAGCAATGTATCGTTCTTTAAAATTTACAATAAATAATACATATTATTCTGATATGAGGCAAAAGATACTCTGGCATAGTATATGACGGAAAAAGACATGGTGAATTATTTATAGCTACAGTTTGATGGAGGAAAACAAGGATGAATTCCTTAGGATTTGATACCAAAACTGGAACCACAAATTATTTTCTCTATTTATTTAAAATGGGTAACTATACACTTCATGTTCTAATTCCTAAAAGTTAAAAATGAACATTGAGTCATTTTTCATAAAGCAGCTAGTGGGCTGATCAATCCATGAGGATTTTAATTTTCAATTTTAACAGATAACATTCTGGATCTCTTCTTATAGTCATAAAACCCCAGAGAATAATTCCCAGTGTAGCACATCTACACTTCCTTCTTCCTCAACAGCAACAACTTGACACTTAGAATATCATCACATGCAATTGAAACTGTCAAACTTTTCCTGTTTCTCTTGCTATTTATGAGCAGTTTTGGAGTGTTCACTGCAAAATTTCTCCATAAAATTACTTTCAGAATTTTAAGCAAACTCACCATGACTAAAATTCCTTCAGAACTATTAACATGATTATTTACTAATATTCTAAATGAAAGCAATGGATATCCATCTTCATCCTCTTCCTTGTGTGGATGTCGTAATATGTCCCTTAGCAGTAAACACACAAATTTTTTATTATATTCCTATACAACAACAGAAATATATAAAACGTGTTGCGAACCAAAGAATACATCTGTACTCAGAGTAATTTAAAATGTAATTTGGATATGACAGTAACTAACTCTAATGCTTCTGTTTCTCATGTACACATCTCAACAGGCATGATAAACCTTGTTTTAAAATATTTGTCCTCGTCCATTAAGAAAGTTCACCTGTGCCTTTTTTCTTCTGAGGCAGAGAATGCATTTGAGTGGCACGCATTTGTGAGCTTAATCACAGCCCTTGCTAAATCCTCTATATAGAAAGTCAACAGACTGTGTTAATTGGACCAAACCTTTGTACCACACACATCTCTCTGAACTGATTAGCTGTAAACAAAGTATATTTATAGTTCCCAGTTGTGGTGTACATAACCACTCACTCAGGATCAGATCTCTCCTCTGTGGGCTAAAGGACTCCACTATGAACTGCTTTGGTTTCCAAAAACTAAGTCTAATAAAGCCTTTCTGGACATTTCCGTACTATTTAGGTTCCCAGCATTGTTGATATTGTTTCCAACTTTAACCCCTTGGAAATCACGTAACAGGTAGAACAAACATTCACAGATAATATCTTAAGCATGGCTTTTTATGCTGAGTCTAGTTAAAAATTATATCAAGGTGGAAATTGCCTATTGTACCTGCTTCTTCAGGTTTTACTCCTGGCAGCTGGGCTGATTCCCTTGCTGTGAAAGTGCACTATATTTTAAAGTAGCCTCCAATACCTATGCCTGAGGTAGACACCTAAGGTTTCAGTCACTATCAATGGATAGGAATAAGACTTATTAGGTATTGTTTTCCTCATCCTAAATATAAAATTCTAAGATAGGCTAGGTAGATTGTGCCCTCTAAATGTATATTCTCTCCATCTACAAAAAGATCCTGGGGTGACTCACTCAGATGCCTATATTGCACACCTGATATAATATCCAGAGTCAGTAGCAGCCCCATTCTTTACAACTCGTTGCCAGTCCACTCCATCTGCAAAGCAGACACTGTGTTTTCCCAGTGAAAGTTAAAACTGTAAAGCTATGTCACAAAGCATGAGAGGAATCCATAAGGTGACACGGCACAGTTCTTAAAATAGTGCGTGCCTCCTGGAAAGACGGAGTTACTGGGAGGAATTTACATGAAGAGAAGCTACAGTTTGTTAGAGAAGGATACACAGTCTGTAGCTAGAAATAGAGTTAGAAGGACTAGGGTGTGAGAGGAGGAAGAGGAATGAAACACTGCAACCAGCAGGCAGCTGTTCAAAGAGAAGACATGGTGAAAAATCAGATTTCTTATAAATATCTGAAGTAGAGATTAAAGGAAGAAAAAAAGTTAAAGCTTTATCGTGCAAGACTTGTGAGAGAGATACAAATAGTTTTATGACAGACAGAAAAGTCAGCCTTTGGACAACTCTGATGTGAGCAGTTAGGAGTAGAGTAAAGCCAAACACAGGAAGCCGTACTACATGGGGTAGAAGACCAGAGGAGGAGTTTTCAGGACTGCAATAAGAGGTCAGGCTGTCCTAGTGTTGTAACCGAGAAAGCAGAGTTAAGTGACAGCTCCCATTCTCTACACTCACTCAGGCATAAGGATTGCATTCAGGGGGTGATCTGGGTTATAGAACCCAACGGGACATTCAAAAGGCTTTCTGTCTCAGGCAGAGGAAGCAGGTCATACCTTGGTCTTGCTAAAAGTCTTTGCAAAAGTTTTCAGGACCCAAGATATTGCAGCTTGTCTCTCTAAGAGCTCTCAAAGTGCATTTGAAGTTGGCCTCCCACAAAGCTCGGTATCAGCTCAGTTAGGCAGAGACACACAGAGCCATAGCTTCTCCTCACTCTCTTCTGACAGTTTAGCAATCAGCACTCACAAGGACACCAATTTACAATGACCCAATGACACTCCTCCAGGCACCTTAAATTTTCAGCAATGCAGTGCAATTAATTGTGAGGACACACAACACCGTAAAGACTGCTGACCTAGGAGAGATAAATGAAAGGCAGGAGTGTTTAGGAAGTTATTTGTTGATGCCTTAGCTAAAAACAGATAGAAGTCAGAGGATTTGGTTGACTAGACACACTTCAATGATAAAATGCCTGACTTGTGCAACATATTATTAAGGCCTTTTATTATTCTGTGACAATTTAGAAACTCTTAGTCAAGAAGTGAGATGGGATATCAATAAATAACGAGAAGAAAAAAGAGTATGTGAGTACAGCATGTTTTGATGACACCAACAGTTCAGACGAGGAAAACCCTGGGTGAGGTGGAAGTAGGAAGAGATTGCTAATCTGGTTTGAATATTCACACATAGATGTGGGACAGCAAAGGCTATGTACATAGTAATTTTTAATCCTGCTTCAGCATGAAAGAGAATCATATTATGTGGGGAAGTTGAATAACTGCATATGTCAGTTTTGGAAATAAACTACTTGAAATAAGAGACAGAAATGAAAACAAAATCTGTTTTCCCGGGAAAGTGGACATGATGTTTCTGGAAAAACTATATACAAACTAATTTTGCTTCAAGAAGGCACAGCTATATCAAGGTATAGGAATATGTTATCTAAACAGTTGTGCTGTCTGAAGGAAGTATGTACTTCACCACAGCTTAGATGTATATTGTTGCCCCTTTGATGAAGACAATTGCTGCCCTCATGTGTGGCAGCATGGATACACAAATGGCAGCAAGGAACAGGTATATTGTAATGGGCTGTTGTCTGCAGCAGATTCTTGGAAAACCTGGAGTTTTAGTGCTATTGCTGGAGGGAGACATTATGGCATGTGGGGCAGCTGCAGCAGAAGCTGAAGCATGGTCTATCCAAGACTCCCTTCCCTGAAATCTCCAGCTGATATTTCAGCTCTCCATAAAGTATCTTATTTCAAATAAACAAGTTGTGCAAGGGTTAGCTGTTTAACCTAGTCCAATTCATTTTGACTTAGGAGTTCATTTGAATCCATCATAGAATGTGTCAGAGTCAGGTACATAACGTAGACCTAAGACTTGACCATCTGTCCATAGCCTAAATGTCAGATTGCCATGGTCAGTAGTACAGCTAGTGAATTCCTAATTCATACATGAGCTCTTACTATAGCCACACAGGGTTTTCTTTTTCCCTACAGTGTTCTTCTCCTTTTTGGGACTTTTCAGGAAAGCTTACTTTCTATCTATATTCCTTGTATTTTGGACAGTCCTGAGGGAATTTCCTACAATGCACTTTAGAAAAATAAAAAAAAAAAAAAGGACGGTGAGGGGGAATTATGGGAATTATTTTCTGAAGCACAAAAGAAGAAAATAAATGTTGATCTTAAGTCCTCAGTGAAAAACATATAACCAGCCACTACGCAAGAAACATCACTGAGATGTTTCTGATTAACAACCAGTGTGTGTTGATTAATTAGGGCACATTTGGAATCCCAGTAGCTGTTCTCATTGGCTACCAGAGATGAGGGTAAGGTAGGAGCACAGTGCTACCATGGGACTCTTAACTGTGTACAACATATCTATAGCATGCTTAGCCCTGAACCCTTCTGAAATGGAACAGCTCGAGAAGTCTTGCCCATAATCACTAGGGAGACTCAAAAAAACATGAAACCATTAATAGAGATGACATTCAGATGAATGTGAATGTCAATACCTGTGAAAGCAGCACTTGTACACAAACTACCTGTTCTTGAATTCCATTGCTGGTTTCCACAGTCCTGCTAGTTCTCTTTTCATGCACAAGTCTTCCCAAAACTACCATTGTCAGTTCCCTGTGTACTCATGCTATGGATATACTTTTGATTCAAACAGACAGGTTTTGACTGACAATTTCTCTAAGCTGTTTGTGCCACTCCAAAAAGAATGGAATAGAATATGTTTGATACATCCAGGCTTGACTAGACCATCAATTTTTTTTTTTTTCAGATTATAGTTATCTATTAGTTATTTATGCCAAGGTTTTTTTCCAGTTTACTGAAAATATTATTTGAAATATATCCATTTTTCTCCTCTGCAAGACCATTCTTTAGCTTTAATTTTTTTTCTCTGACACCAATTAATGAAACCAAGACTTTCCAAGTGCTTGGTTTCAATTACGTATTTGTAGAGCAGAGGTAAGAGCATTTTCCAGCCTCCTAGTTGCATATTATAAGGAGTAATAAATTAGAAACTGCAGGATGCTTGAGAATGAGAAGTGAGTTAAACCCTTCTGATAAAATTTCGTTTTTAATTGCCATTGACTTCTGGCTCTTTGGGTTTACTCCTAAGCACCTACTGTCTGAACAAAGTTTTATTCTGTCCAGAGACAGCTTTAGAATGAACCAACATACAGTAGCTTATTTGTATTCTTACTGACTTTTTTTTTTCTGAGAAGTACTTCCAAAAGTGTTAATAATATTTTGGTTTCATGCTGGATTTGACTTCTTCATTGTTTTTCTCTACTTTACTTATTTACACAATCTCTTCCACATGATTTACATGGATTTCATACAGAAATAGTTCTTGATTCCACAGCAGAAAACTGGAAATATACAGGTAAAAAAAAAAAAAAGAAAAAGTGAAAAAATATGAAGACATTTTTCTGCACAGGGGAATTCATATGAAGCCTCCTCTTCTATCGACTTTGCCCACCTAAACAAAAGCAAAAATAAATGTTTTATAATGAACCATTCAATTAATTTCATTGAGGTTGCTTAGAGGAATTTATGAGTGTTCAAAGTGACAGAACAAAAATTCAAAAAGTCTCTTCACCATCATTAAATTAACAGGATTTTGATGTGACTTCATCCACCTCAGTTACCTTTTAGTTCTCAGTGGGTTTTTTTAATAAATAAAAAAAACAGTCCAAGAGCTCTCACAGCTGAGACTTAGCTTGCAAAAACTTGTTCAGCTTCCCACATGTGGGATGTGTGGTACAAAACACTTAATTGGAATGCTGACATGGGTTACATGCCCATGATTAGAATTCTGCTGCCATCAAGAGCATTTTTCTTTTATAGCAGATCACAGACATCAGTAATTAGATTATTGTCATGGTGAATTTTCACTGAAGCAACAACTTCAGCTCCCTCTATATGGAGAAGTCTCTAAGTAACCAATTACACTTTGCTTACTCTTTTGTCACAAATTAAATCAGCGTATTTGATTCTAATGTTGATGTTGCTGTCCACTTCTTGCAGGAAAAGTTCAGTGAGTTGACTGCAGAGAGCCTCATTGCCACAACAAGGCATGAAACTGCCTGTGCTCTCTTTTTAAAACAGTAAACTTTGCAGTGTTATTTTACTTTTACAAAAAGAAATTTCACATGTAAAGGCGCTATTGCTTAAGAAATAAACCAAATCAAATTAGAGCAAATTTGTTTTCTTTTCTTCTGTCCTGAATGTCTGTGACTCAAGGGAATGATTTCCAGCTTTGTTATACTTTGTTGTAGAGAACACTGATTGGATGCAGAACAATCTCTTTCAAACCATCAAAACAAGCACCAGAGCTTGAGAGAACAAGCAGCTCACCCCTGCTGCCTAAACTTCATCTGGGCTGACCACCCATGGTACTTTTTGTACACTGCAAAGTCAGTTAATTACCTTAAACATGTGTGACATGGCTCTGACTCTCTGTTCTTGGCAATCTAAAATCAGAGCAATTCATTTGAGGATTTTAACAAATACTGTGGATGTCTTCCCTTAGGTAGGACAAAATCCTGGCAACTCTTAAACAGCGCCTTCAATCAGGAGACTACTTCGAGCGTGGTCATGCATCAGGGAGAAAAAAATACAAGACAGCAGCAACAGAAAAGATGGTGTGGAAACCACGTAGTTGTAAACACATTGTTTTCTAATAATATTGTGATATTCAGTGTTCCATTTCAACAGTGGCACTTCTGAAAATAGGTCACAGTACTGGTCTCTGTAATATAATAACAGCCAACTGGAATTAAAAGAGTATAACCAAATAAAATGTACTGTTCCAACAAAAGCCTTTGAGTTATAGCTACAGAAAATAGATCAGGCTGAAAGATCATATCACAGAAGCTTGCAAAACCTTAGGACAGACTGAGCAATAATATGAATTAAGGTAGCTTGCACCAGTAATATGCAGAAAGCTTTGCAGAATGTTAACTGAAAAACAGGAACAAAAAGTAAAACACTGGTGGAACACAGCAGAGGAGAAAATGACACTGAGATGACACGTACAATTTCAAAACCACCTAGGAAACTGATGAAAGCAAACAGTTGTACAGTCTGATAAATATCAAATAGTATCTGTAGAAGGAAAGGAAAATAAGGAATTTGGAGAATAAATGAAGAGCTGGGATTCAGAACAGCACAAACATGCAGGCACATTGGACCAGATGGCCCTTTTCCCTTTCTGTCATAACTTATGTTCTTGGAACCTGCAGAGTCTAAAACTGATTTGGGAGACAAAAATTCCCTCTGTCTCAATTGACAGTCATTGATGCTTCTGGCTTTATTTGCTCTATTTCCTATCCCCAGTAATTACACACCATAAAGACACATCTCACCTTATGTCCTGTGTGGGAGGAATTGACTTAGGAAGGTAATCATTTCAAATGTGAAATGACAACAAAGGACTAGCCTGGGTCTTTAGGCTCAGGCTGGAACAAGGAGCCTTGCATAAATAAACCCGCAGTGGTATTACCCCTGGAGGACATGCTTCCCCCTAACTTGGATGGCATTTTCCAGCTGGTTACAGTAGCCACCACTATAATTATTGTTTATGACGGGGGGCATCAACAACCGGTGATCACACTGACTGAGTTTTCATAGCTCACTGAACAGGTCTGAAATACGTTTGAGTCATTGACCTGAAATACTCCATATCTCCTCACCTGGAGAGAAGCTGCGGATATATCAGTACCATGGGATGCATATATCCTAGATGTCATATATACACAGCTAAAAATTTTCGCATTTCAATTCAAACAAATAGCACTAGTTGTGGTGAAAGCTCTGAGATTCCCTCTTACAGGTTAAGAAGTCCCCTTTTAGACATAGACCTGTTGAAATTTGTCTATATTTCTCTCAATGCAGGAAACATCTCATGGGATTATGAATTAAAAGCTTATTATGGACATTAACAAAATTCTTTGGAAATACAGGACAAGCATATAGCTATTAACTAAGCTATCTCTTAAAGAATTGCCACTTTTTAAAAAAAAACAGCAAGTGATTTGGCGATACTTTCGCCCAGATGCCATATATTAAGTTCAGCAGAGAAAGTTTCCCCTCTGAGGAAACCTTTAATATAGCAATCCTTATGTGTGCTCCTCTGTGCTCACATGAGCTCCTTCACCTGTTTCCTCCCTTACCAGCGTGGAGAAGGGTGGGCAGGAAGGAGCTCTCCTATGCAATAGCATGATCTTTTTGCTCTGAGAAAAAAATGTTACGGAAGTAAAGTATCCACCTGTGTTCCATCCAAACTTGTCAAGCATGACTCCTGAATACACAGCCAACTGGCTTCTGTGCATACTAAGAGCATCATGCCAGAACCCAGGGTATTTGGCAACTAGATGTTGTAATGACATCTCTGTGGATATAGGTTACTGGCATGTTTAGTAGCGTACTACCGTTTAGGACAGTTCTTTGTCTCCTCATTGTTACATTGAGCTGCCTAATAGTGGATTACAGCATGTGATAACTAAATCCTACTGTACTTCAGACTTCTGTGTGGGATCTGTTAAATGAAAAAGTGCTGAGTTTATCCTCTGTTAAGCAGGTGCACTTATAATTCTGCCTAAGAAAACTCACAAACAGCAGTTAGAAGAAGAGAAATGAAGATGAGGGAAAACTGTTGGGATATGTACTTTTCTACTTTAAATGAATACGTTCTTGTTAATGCTTGTTCAACTTTAACCATTTCCATGAGTGCAGAATTTGGTGAATGGGTACAAAGCATGTACAGTCTGCAGACTTTGCATCATGAACAAATTTAAGTTGCTTATGACTATTTAAACCTAGACATTGCATAATGAGATAGCAGGGGCTGTGAAAAAAGAAATAAATCAAGTGTGTATATAAATATGTATTTACACATGTGTGTGTGCTTGATAGTTTGTATTATTATATTAAATTTTCCCTGAAAAATTATTTCTGTATTCGTATTTGAAAAATGAAACTATAAAGTATCATAAATTGATACATTAAATCAGTGAAAATAGATGTGCCTTTTGCAAATTTCCTGTGGTGTAAATTTTGCCCTTCATGTCACTTATCGTTAGTAGCTGTGATCACAAGGACTGAATCGCATGGCCTTCATTTTAACTTTATTTTCCACTAGAACATTCCCTTTGTAAAGGAAAGTGACACTTTTCTCATTCTACACTCTAGCTGCAAAGCAATCTTTAATTGGCACTTATGCCCTACTGAAACTGATATGACACCTTATGAGCAGGAATTATGCCATCTAGACAGATGGGTATGAGCATAGGTACAAGGCATGCCAAAAAACAGTGTGTGCATCAGGGTTGTGTGGAAGGGCCAGACTCCTCCCCAGAAATACTGAGGGCAGTCTGTGCAGATTATCGGCACTTTTATGAGGTTGGGGTATGCCATCGCCATTCCAGTTTGGCCCTGCATTAACAATGGAAAAGCAAAACATAGATTTCAAAGCCATTTTAAGTGACCTTTTGGATTTCTGAACTCATCATGAAGGGAGTAAAGAGATATTTTCCCCTTTTGGCACTTTGCTGGAACCTCTCAATTAGTCTTAGCCAAAATATTTTAGCAGTGCTGTTGAGGTTCCTGCCAAAAGCCAATGCATGACCTTTTATTAGATTGTATACCCTGAACACCCTTTTGCCACCATGGGTCTTATTTACATTTTGCACAATGGTAGACTCTATTAAATCTGTTGCTCAAAGTAAATGGGGATGAAAAATTACCTTGTTTATTACTAAATAGTTCACAATTAACACTGAACAGCAAATGAGGAAATAATTTGTCTCTTTGAGGAAACCATATGCTTTGTGTTTTAAAGTACTTGTGGTAATATTGGTGGAATAGTTAATGTAAAATGAATGCCATCTGCTGACTAATACAGAGTATTTACAAGGGCAAATAGTCCAGATAACTGCTCTTCTTAAATGACTATACAACCTGACATGATATTGTTTGGACAATTATCTGAATCTATTCCAACTTTTTCCTTTCTTCTTCCCCTCCT
>KZ506480.1:145175-218429 GCA_002844005.1 Limosa lapponica baueri
TAACAGTTGTCACTCATTCAGAATTGTTGTGAGAAACCATTTAGTCCCTCTGAGAACAGAAAGATGAAATAATGGAAAACATCACCCAGAAATTCTGGCACATGCAAAATGGGCCTGCAGTCTTGAACGTGATGGGCAGTAAAGCTGTATTGGGAGGTGGATAAATAACGAGTTACTGAGCTCTGCTTATGCACTGCAGTGTGCATGGAAAGCAGGCACCAGCAGCACAGCAAGGACATACAGATAAGTCAGCAATGTTCTCCAGGGAGTGCGGTATGGTCCCTGGAAAAAATAAATAGGAATTTATAATTTATTTTTAATTTATTAATTTTTTTAATTTAATTTATTTATTATGATGATGATTCATTATAGTGATAATAGGCTTGCACAATGTCTGGAATTTCAATGAGAAAAGATACTGCTGCCTGATGTTTGCTTTCTACTTTGTTCAAAAGAGCAGGGCCTTTTATACATTCAGGACTGCATAAAAAGTGCTGGAATCCATCACTGCTTTCTCACTCTGGAAGACACAACTGGCTTTGCTTTGATCTAATCAGAAGAAACCAGACTAATGCCTATGGGATTATAAATAATCTTACATTATTTCTACTGATGGGCAACAGTCTTGTAACAAATATATGAGAAATAATTGAAGGTGAACCAGACCTGCTTGTCATCTGCTTCATTACGGCATGTAAAGCATTTGGTTGAAATGCACGTAGTACCCTGGGCTCCATGAAGCAAGACACCTTTCTGCCAGTTTGTCTCTCTCCAAACTGCACTGAACTCAGTTATCTTCTATTATGTCAGCAATAAAGGAATGGCAGGCGAATACAAGCAGTTTGGGTAGATGGCTTGTTCTGTCAATCCCTCAGTATGTGATTTGCCTGCAAACAAACCATATTCTTGAAGACATTTACAGACACAATATTCTTACACATGGAAAAATCTCTTGCCTTGCAGCTGCAGAAATATCTCTAGGATGTTATATAGGTTGAAAATCTCTGTTCAAAAGCTTGAGTTGATATCCCAGACACAGACTCCTCGTACAAAGCAACAGCATGGATCCCAGTATCTTTTCATCAAAGTCAAGAGTTCAGAACTTATTTATCTATTCCAAAGACTTTTGTTCTACCACAAATCAGTGGATTTTGAGAGATCCCAAGCTGAAAACTTTTCCCAACAGGACCTTCCAGTGACATCTTTGAAAAGCCACCAAATGGTAGTACACGAAACTAGACTGCTTGTTCTCAGACAAGTACACTGTCCATTCAATATTTTCTGGTATAATTGTATAAAAAGTATCGTAACAATAATAAAAAGTGAGATATGTGACTTTCATTCATAAGGATTTATAGCTATCTTCCAAGTTCTTTATAGTATTCAGTTATCTGAATCTGATGATCACAAGGGAATTCAGGGGTGACATAGCTGCAGAGATAGAACCACGTCACTCAGTGACATAACATTAAAAAATTTTTCATTAAGTGGCATGGATAGTATGTGGATAGCAATTTCCATTCCAAAGTTTCTGTTTTAAGGTGCACTCATGAAGAAGTGAGCGTCACACCAATCTTTACCTCCGCACCTCCAGTCCAGGTTAGACCTGTGTGATGAGTTGATCCCAGCCAGCAACTAAGCACTCATGGAGGATCAGGAACAAATGAATGAGCTGGCTTTTGATTTCACAAGTAAATCAATTTGGTCTTTGAAGTCAAAATCATTCTCTGCCTCAAATTCATTTGTGTTTCAGTTGCTAATTTGTGACAAAAGCACCAAAATAAATAAATTTTCAGCTTCAGCCCTACAGGTATAAAATGGAAATCAGTGGGATTTTTGAAAGGGTATAAAAAACAATATGTATTAGGTTCCTCAGTTAGTAGTCTCTATTCCCCAGAGCTATATCTATAGAGAGAAACAGACCTTTCAGGAGAGTTTCTCAGACATGCAGGTAAAGCCTAGCTACTGCCACACAGGAGTCCTGAATCATGCTACAGACCCCTCTTTCTCTCCAGTGACCACAACTCAAGGGTCCTAAATAAGGTAGTTAAGTATAGATTCTAATGAAAGCCGTGTAGGTACTCCCCTTCCTCCTACTTTTTATTAACCTGATCAGACCCCTTGGAACTCTGTATTCCCATAGGTGATATTTTATTGAAAAACTGTCCCTAGAGCACAAAACAGGTCATCAGTCTCTTATGAAATTGATTAGGCAAAGCTAAAAGAAATTCGCATAACCACACTCTGATATTGCTCAGTGTGTGTTATACAAACATGTTTACATTGACACCGAAAATTTTGACAATTCCGTGATAGTCCAACAGATTTACAGGCTTGAATTACTCAGCAACATCCAGTTTTAGGAAAGAAACTAACATTAACAAACAAAGTGATATTTTCAAATGCATTAGTGTTTTTTATTCAGTTTAGTTAGCTAAAAATGAACAGCATACATGAAAGAGCTTTGAGGTACCAATAACCGTGATCATTTAGCGTGCATTGACATTGTCACTAAAATTTTACCCCAGCCATGAGATCGCTTTTGTCTATATTGTTGACTGGAGGGAGAGCTAGTCTCAGTAGAGGAAAAACTGGCTCGATTTAAATTGACTTTGAAGTTACCCATAGCCTACTTGAAAGTAAGTTTACATACAATCTGATCTTAGTTACAGTAGAATAATTATAACACTGCTTTATTGCCTCTGTGAATATCTACCCACCTATACACACTAATAAAACTACGATCAGAATCTGGTTCCTAAAATCTATTTTTGCAACATCAGATTTCTCTCTTTTGAAAACAGTTCTCAGTTCTTCAAAGACTTCAGAGTGAGGAGACTCCATAGGTCTCTCTGCAGCATCTCTTTGAAGTGTTATAGATGTGATGCTGTTTTCAGGAAAGAATTTGAACACTGTAAAAAAGACACACAACATGCAGGAATCTCTCCATTTGTCCTTTCAAGATCCTTTAATATGTCTTGCATAAAAAATTTTTGCATAACAATACCAATGGCTTAAAGACCCTATAGGTTTGCAAGGGCAGAAACAAACATGTTTGGTTTGGACTTTGTTCATATCAATTAGTTATGATAGCTTACTTGGTCAACATTTATCTAAAAAGCAAGACTCAGACTCTAGGAGCTGAAATCTCTACCTAGCTCTTACAAGTATGCATCCTGGGGGATGTGTAACAGTGAGGAGTTAGGAAGCAAAATGTCTGGAATATTCACAAATCACTACCTTAAACTTTTTGAGCTTTTTGTTATAATTTGGTGCAGAAAAACACCTAAAAGTATAGCTATATTTGTCAGGCCCTGAAAACATCATAACATGCATATTAATAAACTGTTCCTCAGATTAGTTATTCAACAGCATTAAGGACTACTTTGGAAACATCTCAAAGCTATGACATTATAAAAGTTTTGAAATTCTAAATGCAGAAGAGCTACGTTCATGTAAGATTTTTCTTCCTCCAAGTTCTTTGTGTATGATACATAATAATTAATATGACAATCCATACTGGGCCTATGAGCAAGCACAGATGCACAAGACAATGAACACCACAGAGGAATATCTTCTACCAAGACTCAATGACAGTTTGTCAACATGGCAGCCTGCCAATAAAGCATCTGTTGCTTGCCTTGCAGAGACATGATTTTGTGAGACTCCTATAAAAGGAAACACTTGCAAGTTCCTTTTTCTTCTTTGGAGTATCTTTATGCTACAGTTGTTGACATCTGGGGCTATAATTGGAGATCATAGATACATTGTCATTTTGAAAGAGAACAGTTCCCTATGGCATCTATCTATCTGCTCTCATTGTATAGACAGACAGCTTTATGACTCAAGCTAAGATGAAAATATGAAGCACCATCAGGTAATGACAGCGAGTCTAAGACAAAGAAACTAATGTTATTATGGCAAGAGGTCACAAGTCCTGGAAGGGTGAATTTAGGGACTTGTAAAGAGATTTTCACTGAATTGCCACCACACAACATGTCATCTCAGAGTAGGAGTTGATAAGGCCTATGAAATATAGTCATCTCCTACTCTGACACATAAGTAACAACTCACACTTCCAGAAATGTTTGTCACAAGCTTTATTCCCAATAGAGGACATCATCACTGAATCACTTCAGATTCCAGATATAAAGACAGACTCCTTTACTGTAAACCCAATAGAGGCTTCAGGAATTCCTTCTCTTCTTCTGTGCTACATGCAGGTAATAATCTGCAAAGAGATTGTCACCAGATCCTTTCTCTTTATTCAGTAACCAAGATAAAAAATGGTGTCAAACTCAGAAATTGCTGTTAAAATTTTAATATAGAGGTACCTGGTGGGTTGACCTTGCTGGCTGCCAGGTGCCAACCAAGCTGCTCTATCACTCCCCTCCTCAACAAGACTGGGGGAGAAACATACAACAAAAAGTTTGTGGATTGAGATAAGGACAGGGAGGTCACTTACAAATTACCATCACAGGCAAAACACACTTGACTTGGAGAAGTTAATTTAATTTATTACCAATCAAATCTGAGAAGCATAATGAGAAATAAGAACAAATCTAAAAACACCTGCCCCTCACCCTTCCCTTCTTTCCAGGCTCAACTTCACTCCTGGCTTCTCTACCTCCTCCTCCTCCTCAGCAGAGTAGGGGGATGGGGAATGCGGGCTGTGGTCAGTAAATAACACTCTGTCTGTACCCCTACTTTCTCCTCACGCTCTTCCCCTGCTCCATTGTGGAGTCCCACCCATGGGAGACAGTCCTTCATGAACTGTTCTAGTGTGGGTCCTTCCCACAGGTTGCAGTTCTTCACAAGCTACTCCAGCATGAGTCCTTTCTACAGGGTACACTCCTTCAGGAAAAGACTGTTCCAGCTTGATTCCCCCACAGGGTCACAGCTCCTGCCAGGAGCCTGCTCCAGTGTGGAGTCTCCACAGGGTTACAACTTCCTTTGGGGCACATGCACCTGCTCCAGTGTGGGGTCCTCCAGGGGCTGCAGGGTGAATATCTGCTCCACTATGATCCTCCATGGGCTGCAGGGGGACAGCCTGCATCACCATGGTCTTCGCCATGGGCTACAGGAGAATCTCTGCCCTGGTGCCTGGAGCATCTCCTCCTCCTCCTACTTCACTGACCTTGGTGTCTGCTGGGCTGTTTCTGTTATATATTCTCACTCCTCTCTCCTGGCTGCTGTTGCACATCGTTTTTACCTCTTCTTAAATAAGTTATCATAGAGGTGCTACCACCATAGCTGATGGGCTCAGCTTTGACCAGTGGTGGGTCTGTCTGGATTATCATGATCATGACACCTTCTCTGAAAAGGAAATTCTGAAACTTCTCCAGCCATTTGTCTCACTAGCAGCTTCTACGTATCCCGTATTAGGAGGGGTTCAAGGTTTACTGCCTTCTCCAGAACCATGTGGCCTGATAGTGTGTCTTTCCAAATATCCCACAGCCATTTGTTGTTCAAAACAATTGTTTGGGGAGAGCTACAGTTAGGGGAGAGCTACAGTTACTTGGTTCTGAATTGTGCCCCTCCTGATTGAGGGGGTGGTAACGGGGGGAAGTTCAATCTAAGTAATGGTAGACCAGGAAACTCCAGTCATGCAATGTGTCCCCTGCCCTCACTCTCAAACAACCTGGACTCTGTTTCTACAGCGCTCAGTGAGAACTTAGAAAGTGTTTGTTCAGGAGTTTTGTTGTTTTGCAAATGAGCTTTTTTTCCCTGGTGGTGAGAAGAAATGTTTGTCAGTGACTGTAGTAAACTGGGGCTGAGCTCCACTCCAATGGTCATGTCATGACTTCTTTCACCTGAACAGCATCAGGTACTCACAAAGTAGTATAAGGCTTTAAACATTTGACTAGATACTACTACCAGTTGATATTTAGAGTGCTCCATAAAGTTTGAGATGCAGAGTTTGAGATAATAAGCAGAGCTAGGCAGAACAGCAGACCACTAGGGAAGAACATAGGAATCTGTATGTACTTGATGGAAAGCCTGTCCTGTTTAAGTCATTGACAAAACTCTAATTGGTTTCCACGGGGCCAAGTATTCACCCTAAGGTTTCTCCTTTAAAGAGAAATTAATGAAGAAAATATCAGTTCAGGGACAGTTGGAACAGTATTGTGGCTTTAACATCAAAATTCATTCAGCTTCACTCTCCCTGTCCCCCAAGTTGGGTTCATTCTCTCACACTTTCTTTCTCTCCTTCAGGGAACATTGACAGCTTTCTTGCCTGCTCTCCACTGGGAACACGAAGAATAAATTATTTCTTCTTTCTTGCTTTATTCGTCCTTATACCTCCCTCTATTGTTCTCTGAGGAGTTTTAAGCTGTTTAATTTCTGTATGCCCAGGTGCACCAAGCAAATGGTATACCTTCCAACTGTGTTTCATTGATCTACATCTCTCTCGTTAAACATCATCCTTCTGATTAGGTAGATTTACTAAGTTTAACTCTCACCCATGTGTAAGAGTTTGTCATCTGGGTTCTGTATTTTATATAGGCTAGTAACACCTTCCCAGAGTATATTCCTGGAGTCCACTGCTTTTGTTTTCCTTTGTACTCTACAAAGTTAATTGAATTTCATTAGCAGTTTTTCTTCTATCATAAAACTGTTTAACACTTCCCAACCCATCTCAGGCATGTGATTATCTTAGCAGCATAAGCTCATACAAGGTTGCTTTACATTTCATTTCAGCTATGTGAGAGAGGGAGGTCAAAAAGGATCACATACGCTGTTCTGTCATGAGAGACACAGTTCCTCTCAGGCTAGGGTGACACACTGCATTGAAAAATGTATTGTCTCGCAAAGCTGCATCAGAAGCCCTGCCAAAAATTTGTCAGAACAAAAAAATGGACAGCCCTAAATATACAATTTCTGTAGAAGGACAGCATCTGTTAGACAAATTATTACTATTTTTAATTAATTCTTCTTGGAAATCATTAGAATATTTAATCATGTATTCATGTGTTATTTTTTCAGACATTTCCACACTATTGGATTAACTCAATTTTTCTTTCCATGCCCTCTCTATATACAATACAGTGTATTGCCTCTGAAAATCTAGCATTTATAGTGCTATGTTTCAATCTTGTTTTAAACTGTACAAGTTGTGGCTATTCCTGTCAGCTTCTGAATTTACCTCAGTTAGTATCCTAGCTAATTTCAGCAGTAAAGGTGTTAAAAGGGAAACATTCTAGCTGCAATCTTCAAAGAAAATAAATGAGGATGGCAGGAAAGCGAGGAAAGTTTTAGTGATCTTTGTGCATGGGTCAAAAAATGCCAAAAGCGTCTTCCAACACATGTCTGAAAAAAGACTCTGAGGTATAACTCTGGGAAAAAGATTAATGACTTGATGCCATGCACACATCTGAAATGCAATCTGAAATGCATGTGGTTTAGGGGATTTTTTGGAGAAATTTATTTAAGCATGTGAAGTGAATAGAATTTGAGTTAAACTTTCCTCAGTTGGAGATAAACTCCAAGTATGCCTCTTCCTGTTCCAAAGAAAGATGGGCTACAACCTTGCATCTAATCTCACAAGGTGTTTAATTAACCTTGCTGATGAAAACATGTAACTGATTAACAACTTTGTGTTCAAAACACACCACTAAACACGGTCCTGTAACAGCTTTCAGTATGAAAGCTCTGTCATTCACCTGCTTTGAACTCAGAGCAAATGAGGCAAAGTCTGTATCAGTAAAGGGACTCTGCCTTCATTAATCACACTGTACAATACCTACTTTTCAGTGGCAACGTCTGTGTACCAGTCAACGGAGAATCTAGATGTACTATATTAATTAAGAGAAAACTACTAAATCATGCAGTAATTGTGTACTGGACTTATTATTGTTGAAAAATGCACTGCTATATGAAAAAAAATCCAAAAAGTCTTGAGCACCAGCTCCTTCTACTAAAGAATTACTGTAATCTTTAACTTTGTCATAGGAATTCCTTTTTCTCACATGACATAACATCTCAGCAATATTGACAACAGACACCAGTAGACAGTGCTGTCTCAAAAATGATCTAGGAAGCTGACTCTTTTAAAAATATCCCTCATTTCTAGGCATAGATACATGGAACTCCTTGAAACCAACATTTAGTTTTTCTTGTTAATGCCCAGATTCAGCTACAAACTGGGCACATATAGTTTAGGTGTCTAAATCTAGATGCACACATGTGCACTAAGTAAGCTGCTTTAATGGCCAGCAGAGATCTAGGACTGGAGTCAACTGCCTGCACAGAAGCACCTGGTACAACTGAGCCACTTTGCCTCCCTAGCACACCCACCAGAAGTGTGGTGGGTCCCCAGGAGGCCCTGTGTCATATGTGCCAGTCTCATAAGGATGTCTTTGACCTTACCAGTTACTCAAATGTAGGTAATTAAATCCCTGTTCAGTACAGGCAAAGGACTTGGAAAAGCTTTCCAGCTTACTAGATATAGCTGTTAAATGCATAGTGCTCCAGATTCCATGTCCTACATAGACTAGGGGCTTAACTCAGGGGCTTAGTTGCCCAAGCACATGTTTCTAGAGCCTTTTCAGGTGTCCTGGGGTATCTGACACATCTGTATAAGACTAATATCCATGACACAAGACTTACAGAAAATTTTTCCTTTCTGGACCACTATTTAAAAAAACACTGGGGACTCCATTCAGTTGCACACATAGGCTAAACTCCTCTGGAAACTCTATGTGTGCAACTGAATGGATTCCCCAGTGTTTTTATTTTATTCTGCTGAGTTTGTTGGGGCAAATTCTCATAACATGAAAAGCATGAGAAGCTAATCAGACACTGAGCCCCACTTCATGACTGTATTGTCTCATTCCCATTGAAATCAAGGTTTCCGTTGACCAGTGCGGTACTGCTATAATCCAACTTTTAATCAACTGATAAAACTGTTGATAAAATATTTAAAAAACTGCCTGTGATAAAACTGATACCAGTGAAGAATATCAGGTTCACAATGTTGTAAGCAAGAGAAAAATCAGCAGCCCTTGTAAGATCTATAATGAAAGAAACCCAGTTAAATGATTTTGATAGCTCAAGCAAGAATGTTGGTTTTACCAAAATGAATTTAATCTGGTGTTTACCTGCGTGAATTGAGAAGTTATGAATCATTGCTTTTGCAACCGTCCCAGATAGGAATAGGTTATGAGTATTAAAAGAGGATTAGATTATAAACATTTTCTTAAAAATAAATATTTTCCTTATGTGTAGAAAATCCCAGTTAGCACAGTCCAAAATATTTTGAATTTCATATGATTTAATCAACATTACAGTAAGTTGACAACCTTTGTACCATACATAACCTTCCTTACAAGTGACTGATTTTGTAGGCATGAATATCCAAGTGGATATTCATCCTGGAGTATAAACTGAAACAGATGTCAGTGAACAAACACGATTTTATTTTCTAGCAGGTTCACAGCAGCAAGCTTGAGCAAAGACAACAATGCCAAGATCAGAAGCATGGTATTTGCTAGTACATTCACCAGGTGTTCTGAGAGTCTATTCATACTGTCCTGACTGAGCTGAAATCACTTAATCTTCCACTAGCAGACACAAATATGAGTAATGCTTCTCAGACTGACAAGGGAAAGAGTTAATATAAAGGTCAGATAACAAAGAGCAAGACCCCACCTTGAATACAGAATGAAAATCAAGTTGCATCTTTCTTGACTTCAGAATGAATCCATCAAGGAAAATAATGATATAGCTCCCAAGAGCAACATGCAAATCAGGGAATTAATCTCTAGCAAAATGTTTTATGTTATGGAAACCCACAAATAGATTTGATTCAGTGACAGTAAATCAAACATGGCGGGTAGTTCTGTTTGACTGATGAGAACACATGCCACTGGCAGCAGGGCAGTGACATATACAGGATAGCAATAAATACTTTCACTGGCAGTTCAGCAGCCATTGCTCAGTGACACTAAAGGAATATAGAAAGCTTCAGGCAAAAATGCAATCCAGCTAACAAAAAGATATTTTGCTTTTCTGTGACTTTTTCCATGCTACTCTTTTCTGCTGATCAGGAAATGAACATCTTACAAAGATGTGTGAAGAAGAAAATATACTAAAATCTGTCTACAAGATTTTTTTGCTGTTATTGCTTTGTGCTACTAGTGACTTGCTGCAGCTAATGCATACCTCCATAATAACACTAGTATGTTATCTGCAATTCTTCTTTGCTCACCCTCACTCTGCTCTCCAGCTCTACAGTACTCTCATTTGACTTCCACCATCCCACTCCCTATTAAAGCAATGGTTAAGTTAGAAAAGGGCTGCCATTAGTGATATTTAGTGTCAATGCAGAAGGAGAGGCTAGTGCCAGGGACACTCAGAGGAAGTTGAGGTTGCTCTCCATCATACTCTGGTGTAATCTGTGTCTTTCCATATGGGGAGCCTAGGAATAATCTGAGGCCAGATTATTCCACCCTGCATCACACTAATTGCTTGGTCACCAACACTGACCTCTCCAAGCTACCCAATTCCCTGAGCACATAAGAGAGTTCACAGCTAACCTAATAGATACATCTGTGACCTTAAAGCTGCAAAAACAACTAGAGCAGAGCCTACTAGTGTCTGCATGGATAAAGGAGTGCCCTGGACATACTGTGGGAAGAATGAACTTTAGACTTAACAGCTGAACTTAGGTTTTTTTTGTTGCTTCTCACCAGCCTACTCTATTTTTAATTGGCAATAAATTAAAATAATCTTTCCCAATTCTAGACTGTTTTGCCCACAACAGTAATTGGTAAACAATCTCCCCACAAGTTTAATCTATCCTGCTGTGGGGGAGCAGTGAGAGAGCATTGCTGGGCATCTGGCAGCCAGACAAGTTTAACTCACCACAACATGGTCAGTGCTGCATTCAACACCAGACAGTGAGAAGTAGTGCATCTCCAACCCTACTACCTTTGACAGAAGCACTGGCTGTAACTCAGAAAATTTCTGGGGAAAGAAAACAGTGAGTTCTTTTCCCAGACAGGGTCAGTGCACAAGCTGGTTACAGTCCCAGAGCCCTACAAGGAAGGGGCATCTGTAATTGGGGATGTTCTGGACCAGCTGTCGTGAATGTTCAATTAATTTCCTGGTCATGCTTATTTTAAAGTTTGGTAAGCAATAAGCAGTTCAGTGTTCAGTGCCCAAGAGATACTACTGGTGCACAAGTATGTTTGGATGACAGAAGTTAACACACTGTAGACATACAAGGCAGCATACGGTTTTGCTAACAGGATGATAACTTGTGTTGCATTATGTTCAATTAGTACACGGTTAGATGAGACTAGAGTGATATTTTGCCATTCCATGTTCTTATGAAACACTGGTGAAGTCAGGCTGTGCTGACACCAAATATTTTAAGATATTTACAAGGTCTAACTTTGGTAATGATACAGTAAACAAGCATAATGGTATACAAATGTAGAAACAATGTAAATACAAATACAAGTAAAAGGAGGGGTACTCTGAGATATATGATCATATTAATGCTCACAAGGTATGTGAAAGCAGATTAAAACCTTTAGCAAGTCCCGCAACCCTTCTAGAAAGACCTTTTCTAGTAGAGGATGGACAAAACATATAATAGCACCTTAACCCAGGTTACGTTCGAGCTCAGACCAACTAATCAAAGAACCCATCTTTAACTGGATAATCTTGTCTGGCTAAGTAGTTAACATATGCCACCAAGGATTCATTTGTTGGGTTTTTTTTCATTTCTCAAGTTTACCTTATCTGTCATTTTAGTACCTCTGCCAGGGATCTGAGATACACAGGAGTTTGCTACTAAAAGCTGTAAGAACTTTCTGGCCATAATGTTTTTTTGAGAGCCTTTTTTAGTTTTTGAGCTTTTGTAAACACTGCTCTAAAAGTGCCAGACACCCTGCTGCAGGCAATCCTCTCTTCACTTGGGCACCAGCAGTGGGTCCAAATGTGAGCTGGAGGTAAGCAGGACAAATGTCTCCCTGCTGCAGTTGTTTAAAGACCAGTTCAGTGATCACGTTCTTGAACTACAGCTGGGGTGTGAGCCAACTGAACAACAGTGCCCTCTCCCTCCCACACTGCTGGAGCATAGGAAAATGAGGGAGGAGACTCTGCATGTTGGGTAAGGGCTGGTGAGAGTCATATGTCCTCACTGGCTTGGGAACAAAATAATACATTGTAGGACAGCAGTATTTTGGGACCTAGATTGAAACCTCCATATTTTTTTCAACCACTATTTGCAAAGTTTCTTCTTTTGTAGAAGTGCCAAAGCAAGAGATTATTGGTGGGAGAGCCATGTACCCATGTACTTTTTCTAGTTGCATACAAATATCTGTAGTCTGCCCTCCACCCCAGCTTCTCAGGAGACTGTTATTACAATCATGCAGCTGCCATAATTGTGATCCTTTTTCTTTCCTCCCTAATAAAGGCAGTCCCAGGAGCAGCCAGCAGCACTGCTCGCTCTGCTCCCCGTCTGCCTCTATCCACACCAGGGTTTCAGAGCCTGGGGTAGCTGGTGGACAGCCTCATGCATCTGTCCCTGGCAGCTTGCTAACCTACCAGGCAATTGCAGCAACATGATCACTGGGGTGCATTTCAGCCTGCATCCTTGCCCAAGGCCATAATAGAGTATGAACGGTAGCTGAGCTTGGTCTTGAGAGTGTCTTTCTGAACAGCCACAACAGGAACTACAGACAGAGACAATGAGTCTTGCAGTTGTGGATGCCTTTTGCTTGTGGGGATAAACATGTGAGGATGTTATAGCTACTGTTCTCTGCCCTGCTGTGTTTTTACAGGGACATAAGGACAGCTGTACTGGGCCCAGTTAGCTCTATAAACCAAATAACTTGTGTCTGACAGTGACCAGTCACACCATTCTTTCATATATCTGCCCATCTAGAATGTCTTCTTTTGCTACATTTCTATATACTTTTTCCCCCTTCTGTTGTCTGTCTCAAATATTCTTAAATGCTAGTAATTTTTGAAGTTGTATTTTAATATGGTGAAGGAACACCAGAAAATTCCCCAAAGTGATGTTTTTCACAAAATCTGGCAAAGCCAGAGAAAAATAGCATGGAAATGTCAGTAGTTAGCGTCAAAAAATGTTCCTTTGTTACTAGATAAATGTATTTCATGTGAGCTTAAAGGCTGAGATTATATCACTTTCTACCGGTTCTCTCTGTGTGGAGACTAATGAATCTTATGAATCACTGTAAAAGTCCAATAGTCAACTTATAAAAGTTCTGTATAATGTTTAGTGAGTAACCAGGGGTCAGGTTTAACAGCTGAGCTAGTACAATGATTCTTTTTATTAAATAAATGAACAAACATTCTGTTCAGTTTGAGTTTTCTCAGGCTTCTGGAAAGATTTAATTCACGTTTGATCTGTTTAAATGATTACGAAAGGATTTGCCTGCCTTAATCTTATTTGAGAAGTGATGTTAACATTACTTCTTTAACCTGCATCATTGTGTAAAGATTGAAATTTCATTAAATGCAAGTGTTCAGTAGATGTTGCTACATTTCAAAAAGTTATATTCAATGGTAATGATAGTTCATTTCTACCTGCATGTATTTTGCTGCCTTTTTGGGGTATTTGTTAACATGATTCATTGCCAGGCATCCATCAACTTGTGGAAAAAAATCTGTGGGCTAGAAGCTTGTGATGTTGACTCTTATAATTGTTCTTCTCTTCATAGCTATTAGTCTTGACAATTGTTAGGCATGCCGATGCTTCTCAGAATTTCTCTAATTCTTATCATATTTCTGTTTTGTTTTCTCTTTAAAACCAATATTTCATCATTCTCTCTGGAATTTTTGAGAACTTTCTACCATATTCATTTCCAAAAGAATATGTATTTTCCACAAAATGGAAACTATCATTTATGTTATATGTTCAGTGAACTTGTTAACTCCTCAATCTAGACAGTGAGTTTCTTCACCTGCAGAAGAAATATTTTTGGTATGCATATCTTTCAGGCTTTTCTCAAATGTGCATATTTCTTACCTCTGAATAGCTGGAGAATACAGGAAACTAAAGACTTGGGGCTACATTGGCCCCATTGAAGATACAGTCAATGAGTCAATGAATTTAACCAAAAAGCAAGAGGCAGGCATTTCTTACTTGCATTCCCCCAGGATCCATAGAAATAATCTGTAGACCACAGGTTGAAAATCACTGATTTAACTTCATGAAACAGCTTGATGTCAAGTCTCTTGTCCCTAATCTAAGATCATAGTTTGAGATACATAGGTTCCTTACACAGGGGAGAGACTTAGGCTTTTAAAAGGGGATCCACAAAAGTTGGAACCCCACAGTTCTTAGGGACGTAGGTTACTATTTTCAGACTGCTGGAAGACCCATCTTCCGTCTTTCTCTCAATAAACTTTCTTAACTCATATAAAACAAAGCACACTTTCACTAGAGCAGAAAGAGCGTAAACCTTTAAGTACATAGAAGGTAAATCACCTGTTTACAATCAGAAGTGCAATTAACACTACATACATACATGACCATTCAAAAATCAAGGTAACCTCTCCCTCCCTGTAATATTATATGAATAAAGCTTTTTCAAATTAAAGCAAAGACCCACTGTGATTAGCAGGATAGTGATGGATGGAAGTACCCAGGCTGAAAACACTGAGTTGCTAAGATCATCACAGGACACACAAGTATTTTCCTTTGTGCAAAACATGCAAACTGTGGGGGATTCTTTCTTAACAGGTTATAGAACCTACTATGTGGTGCAGGGGCAGAAGAGAATTTTGAGACAAGACAGAAAGACTTCTGGAACTGTATAATGCTTCCTTTGGGATGTTTAGGGGAAAGGACAAAGGCAAGGAAAGAGAAGGATTGGGGAGAAACATACATGGGAAAATAGAAGGGAAAAAAAGAGGGATGAATGGGGCTGGTACCATTTAAGTAGGTGGTTAGTCAGTATGCTTTTCACACCAAGCCCTGCTCTTGATTACTGCAGTCCATCCTATATTAAATCTCATTTGCAACTATCTTCTGTGGCAGTTCACACCCTATTCTAAGCCTACATGTGTGAACTTCCAGCAAACTTCAAGTCAGCTTCACCAAAGAGTACGGCGGCACGTCTGGGACCCAGGAGAGCCTGAATGTCCAAAGCTAGCTACTTGCTAGCATACACATGCGTGTACATGCATGTGTATATAGGGGGTGAGGGCAGTACAGATGTGCCAGGAATACATGCTCAGCCTCACTGCTGGCTGGACTCAGGCACGGGAAGCCACTCTATCCATGGGGCTGGGACAGGAGAAATCTTGAGGTATGAGAGGGATGAGAGTTGGCTCTACAGGGCTGGAAAGGAGAGCTTCATTTGTTCCTGAAGGCCACCAGACCTAGTTTCCTCCAACAAGAACAGTTTTTCTTCATTTTTGGGGGGTTTGTTTTCCTGCTTCTTACCCACTGACTCTTTCATGGTATGAAAGGCAGGCTATTTCAGTCATGGATCAATGTCATATTGCTCTGACATCACAGCTGTTGGCTGACTTGGAATGAGCTCAAAAATATCTTTAAAATGGTATGCAATTAATTCCCAACAAAATGAATTCTGAAGCAATGTTGAAGTAAAATCTGAATTCCACATTCATCAGTGACATTGTTAGTTGGAACTCATTTTTTTATTGCTTGAATATTATCCAAGCCTAAAAGCGGTTACCTGGCTTTGAAGCCACCTGAAGAGCATTTTTCAGTGTTTAAAGGAAGATGCATATTGGGCTTAATTATAAATAACCTAAATGTGTCTCTCCTAATGGTATGTGACAGACTGACTTCCTAAATAACTATTTATTCTGAATACACTGAGATCAGGGAAGACATAAACACTTCAGGAAAAACAAGAGGGAAGAGAGAAAGTAAGTATGGGAGTACAAAAGCAAAGCCTCAGTTCCTAGTCAGTTCCCACTGAGATTTAGAACAGAATAGTTTTGGCAGGAAGGGGCCTCTGAAGGTCATCTGGTCTAATCCTCTGCTCACAAAAGGTCCATCTCTGAGCAGGTTGCTCAGGCAGTGTCCAGTCACATTTTGGATATCTCTAAAGACAGAGATACTACAACCTCTCTCGGCACCTGTCTCATGCTTGATCACCCTCACTGTGGATGAGGGAGAGGTTTTTTCTCTGAGAAGAGTGAAGTTCCATCTTCATTATAACCATCCTTGGATGCATATCATCTGGTCTAACAGTTCTAGGTACGTTCAGTTACATTAAGTGATCCATGACTCAGTTTTGCTCTACCATAGATAATACTTCATTTTCCCAAACTCAGCCACTAGGCACAAGGACCTGGGAGGCCAGAAAGCAAACTGTGATAGTAAATACCAGGGCAAAAAAAGTCACAAGTAACTCAGCCTTTTATGTGGTTTTGATCTTTAGATCTACAGCCCCACGGAGTGTTGGAGTCACATTAGCCATACTTTTACTCTTGATGTGTTTATAGAAATTATCCTTGTTGCCCTTCATATCCCTTGCTAGTTTAGTTGACAGATGAGCTTTAACTTTCCTAACTGCATCCCTTCATGCCTTGCCAAAGTCACTATATTCCTATCAGGTAGATTGTACCCATTCCACTTTCTGAACACTTCTTTTTTATGCTTGAGGTCAGCCATGCTATCCTTCTGCCCCAGCACCTTTGATATCTTGCACATTAGGGTGAACCCTTCCTGTGCTCTGAGAAGGCAGACCTTGATCAGCCAGTTGCCTTGGGCCTCCTTAACTTCAAGGAATTCCGTGTGATCCCACCTACCGGTTTCCAGCATGACAGTACGTGGACATCTAATTTTTCCTGCTTGTTCCCAAAGCTGCGTGTCTTTGTGTAAAGGTGCATCAGATGGGCTCTGTTGTGCAGCTGTCAAGCAAAGTGTGAGAGCTTCCCTGTCATGCTGTGCCCTGGGTGTTTCCTCACTGCTCCTTGTACTGTGACTTCTCCCCAGGCTTTCGTCACCATCCCTGAACAACCTAGCTTAAAATCTTCCTAATTAGGTTAGAAAGCCTGGTGGAAATGGTGCTACTACTTCCACTTTGGCAGATGGTGCCCTGTCTCTTTTAGGAGAAAAAAAAGAAAAGGGGCTAAAAAAGAGAAGGAGGTTAATTTAAAAGGCAGAATATATGAAGAAAAGTGGATCCTTTTAGCTAATCTGGAAGAGGATGTCCTAGTTTCAGCTAGGATAGAGCTAATTTTCTCTCTAGTGGTTGTTGTGTTTCGGATTTGGTATGAAAGAAATGTCAATAACGTATATTGTTTTAATTGTTGCTAGGTGATGTTTATACTATTCAAGGGTTTTTTTCAGCTTCCCATAGAAGCTGAGAAGGAGCATAGACAGACCAATGGAATATTCCATACTATAGATGTTACGCTCTGTATATAAATGGGGGTTGGCCAAGGAGTGGAGATCTGCAATCACTGCTCAGAACAGGCTGGGCAACCAATTCAACAGGCGATGAGAGTGATTAGTGTTGTATTACTTTATCTTGTATACTCTTTTACCATTATTATTATTATTGTTGTCGTTGTTACTTTCCTTTCTCTGTTATTGTGCTATTAAATGTCTTTATCTCAACTCACGAGGTTTTTTTCCTTTCTTTTTTTCTTCTTTTCTCTTTCTTCTCCCTGCCCTTCTGTGCGAGCAGCTGCATGGTCCTAGCTGCCAGGCAGGGTTAAACCACGACAGAGGATGATAAAGCTTGAAATCTTTTTTTCTCTGATTCAGGCTCTGGTTGAATCAACATTCTTAAAGTCAGAAGCTGATGGAAGCAATGCATTGATTAGAAAGTGAAAGACAAAGGTAAAACAAACACAATATCTTTTTATTTTCTTGTGTAGAGGATTAGCTCCTGTCCAGCCCAAAAGCCAAGCATCTGAGTAAAATTTGAGTTTTGTATTTGTCTTGTCATTGTATTTCCTGAAACAGTTCAGCTGAAGTCAACAGGGTAGAAGGTGAAAAAATGTGAAATTTGGGTTAGGCCTAGAAGTTTTGATTTCTACTCAGCAACAGCTTGATTTCGAACTGGTGCTTGGGAACACTTGGAACAAGCTTGAGTCAGATTTTTAGTAGGGAAAATTCTAGAGAAAAGAGCCTAAACGAGTTCCAGAGAAGCTCACCTACTATTAGCAAAGAAGACATCACTAGCATATCTGATAGCAAGAATAATAAATTTCACACTTTTTAGAGGTTTAAAGCTTAGACCAATGTATTTGCTTATCTGTCTATCCCCCAGTTTTCCTCATAGATATGTAATTGTGCAAATAGTGCTGCAAGGCCTTGCCCTGTATGCATAAATGACTGTTTCTTCAAGTTAATGGATACTGAAGTGTTCTTGCTCCTCTGATTCTCCTCATGTCTATGAAAATGTTATGTGTCAGGAGCAGAACCAGCGAAGGAGATTAAGGAGAAGGCAAGCTTTCCCAGGCTTCACATCAAATGCTGAACAGTGGTCCATTCCTCTTCCTTTTGGCTTTTAGCAAGCCTGTAACCTTGCCTTGAAAGACGTCTCAAATTTGGGAAGGTATCTAGCCAGGTCAGAGAGATGCTTAGAGGCCATGTGAGTTAGGCCCTTATATGCAAGATAAGAAGCGTGAATTGTAATGTGTGATGCAAAAGGCACAAAGAAATGACTCGGAATGGTTGATGACATGATTACAATAACACAAGAATGGGACAGTTTCAAGTTTAAATTTATTCCTTCAGAAGAAGGAAGCTTGCTTTTAAATAGCAGTTCAAGAGAATCCTCTTAAATTAGGAGACAACTACTGATTGTTCAGCAAGGGACAAAATATACAGAGAGAGGAGAGGATCCAGAACTACATATTGTGCTAATAAGGAGGAGAATTTAGGCAGCTAGGAAGATTACATATATACTGTACAGAAGCTAAAAACCATCATATTAAAAACAGAGACTGTGCATTTTGTCATAAAGCAAATTTTGTTATGGCAATTTCTTTTTCTATTATTGAATCTATTACTTAAGTGGCATACAGTTGTAAATGGTACATGTCTTATGTTGCTGGTGTATATTGACACCTATATCACTGTAATAGCATAACCGTAGTAACAACCTTTCAGTATTATCAATCTGACTTCAATAGAAGCGGCATAAATATTGTAGATAATAACAAGTATATGGTGATGAAGTCAGGATAAAGAATTAAGACTTCCAGGACATATCATAGACTGTCAGGATGTATCTTTTTGCCATTGTTATTGCAAACATACATAAAAGGAGGGAAATTAAATTTTAAGGAAGAAGAAAATTAGTGAAAATCTAGTTAACATTTTTGAGTTCTTATGTATGTGGTAAAATTCACAAAACAGTGTAAGAAGCATGAAGATTCTACCTACTAGACTGAACCTGGATTAGATTTGGAATTGAAATCACAATCTAAATGATACTATCCCAGTGCTAACGTGTATTTAAGCTATGGTCAAACAATAATTTGATTGCCATAGCAGTTGAACCAAACACATCCTTGTCTTTCAGATGGATGTTCTTTAATGCACTTACATTGAAATAAGTAACTAAACAGAAATTATGTGATATTTGTATTGTAGGCATACAGCCAGCTTCTGATGCTTTCAAGATCATTGCAATGCTTTCATGCCTCCTCAGGAAAAAGGAAGAATTCACAGCTGAAGGGTGGCAGGGACACTCAGTGCTGCTTAAGGCTCTGTGGCTGCTGGCATTCTTTCCCAGCAGTCATCTTGGTGCTGTGTCACTGCTGTCTCCTGAGCAGCTAGATGATATTTTTTTTGTCACATCGATTGCAAAGAGGAAAGGAAGCAACATAGTTTCTGAATAAATTCACTAGAGTCCACTAGTCCACTACCAGGAAGAAGCTAATTCCTGCTAAGGTCCTGTGTTCTTGTTCAAATTACATACATCCCAGTGCCAAAATGGGATTAGAAATCAACCTCTCCTCCTCATGGAAGGTGAAGTACATTGCTTTCACAGCACCATTTCTCTCCTGCTCCCTTTTGAGACTGAGGGGCTGCGTCTATATGTCACTATGTTGGTTCTGAGCAGCAATGCCATGGCGAAGGATCTCCCTGAGTTGTCACCACTTACTGAGCAGTGATTTGGTTGACAGAATGGTTCTGGTGCATGTAAAACTGTTTCTTTTTGGATGCAATTAAACAGGGTGATCTGTTTCAGGGGGCACCAAGTCTAATCAAAATCCTAAAAGGGCACACAAGCAGCTTATCCAATGACTGAATTTTTTCAATACCTTTAAGTGTAGGCATAGTAGGGCAGTTTGGCTGTTCAATATCTTCTTCAAAGTAGATTAAGTCTAGTTTGAAGTAAAACACCTGAACCACAAATAATGGAAATATAAGGACCTCAGTAACAATTGCTTGTATTTACTGACTTTTTTTTTCTGCACCAAATATTTGCTAGGGTAAACACAGCCTAACAAGCTTCCTTTTCAGGGGAAGAGTGGCCCCAGCTCTCTCAGCGTCTCTTTATGTGTCAGATAAATGCTCCTGTCCCTTAATCATCCTCATGGTCCTTCGCTAGATTCACTCACTTCTACTGGAAAGCCCAGCACTGGACCCATCATTCTTGATGTGTCTCACCAGTAGTAAGTAGAGAGGAAGCCGTACCTCCTTCAACCTGCTGGCAACTCTCTGCTTAATGCACTTCCAAAGTGCTCTTGGGGGTCTTGGCTGGAAGGGTACATTGGTGGCTCATTTTCAACCTGGTATCCACCAGTACCTCCAAGCCTTTTTACTCCAAAGCGGCTTTACAGCTGGACAGCCACCTGGCTGTACTGCTGCCTGAGGTTATTCCTGCTCAGGGGAAGAACTTGGCATTTCCCTTTGTTGAACTTCATGAGGTTTCTATTGTCACATATCTCCAGCCTGTCAAGGTCCCTTTGAAGGCCTCATCTACTATTTTATCCTTTCAGGGTTGAGTCTTCTATAAAAAGAAGTTACCTTATAATTCTTTTTTTCATAAGCCTCTCTGTTGCCTGAGTCCACATTTCCCTTTTCTCTAAATCTACCATTCCTTATTAAAGTCTTTGTAATATATTTTATTTTCATTTTAGGGCACCCAATGCACCTATGACATTATATGTTATGTGTGTATTTGAAATTTATTTAGACATAGGTCTGTACAAATAACATCAAGTTGACCCAGTGGTTTTATCTCTGAGTATAGATCAGTTAGAAGAGTAAATAAGATTGACAGAAAAATAAAATCAACTCTAGAAGAATTTCATAGCCTTGTCTCAAAAGGAACTATTTAAAAACACAGATCCACAGACTACTTTCCTGTATCTCTGGGAATCGGCAGTTACATGTCATTAACTGTACCTGACCACAGCTAAATTTTGTCATCCTTGTACTTCATAGTAATGACACTTTAGAGAAAGTGAAAGTGGTGGGAGGCAGAAAGGGAAGGCAGAGATGAAGGGGTGGAAGATAAGGAGATAAAGACAGAAACTATTCACTTCCAAGATTTGTGTATTTCCTATTAGATCTATGATGGAAGTAGCTCTGCTGAGGAAAGACAGTAGGCAAAGCAAAAAGGCAAAATAAGAATTTTGCTGCCTACAGAATTCAGTCAGCACCTACACAGCTGCCTGACACCCTCCTTTCCTTCAAGGCATCTAAGGACAGATGTCTCTCAGAGCATCTGTGGCTTGTCAAACTCAAATCTCTGGACTAGTCAGTGCAGCTGTATTGTCTCAGAAGGCCTGATGATTCCTGATTCCAGTCATTTATCCTTTTCTTTTTCCAAATTTTATTTTAATTTAATCCAAAGATGTAACAGAGCAGTGCCGTTAAGCATATAAATATTGTCAAGGAGTCAATCAGGGTGAATGGAAAGACACACTCCTGCCTAAGATCTTTAGGTGTTCTTAATTTATTCACTCTAAATCTCAGTATTTCTCTAGCATTGTCCTGGGTTGAGAGACACAGGACTAACTTTTCTTCTAATGCTGGGGAAAACTGTACTTTTAGAAGACTCTAGTGTCTGAATTTGTGAAAATATTTACTTTATAGCCAGCAAGGCTCTGTGGGATTCAAGGTTAGTGTTTTCGAGCCTTGCCAGGTGCAGGGACAAGGAGGAGCAAGGCTTGGGCATTTGACGCAGGCTGGCCAACAGGATTATTTCGTACCATGAACCATTCAATATAAATTAGAAAAGTTTGCTGTGTAATTCTCTCTCCCTTGATGGCAGCGGTCCAGACAACTCCTTGCCCCAGTGCCAGAGCTCTGAGGTCTTCCCTTCCTCCTGAAGCCATTGCGCTCGCAGTGTCTAACATTTGCTGTCCACTGCTGGGAGTGCACAGCTTCCTACTGATAGAATTGGCTGAGTATAATTCTTGTATATCTTATATCAGTATCGGGATTAATACTGGTTCTTTAGCATTACTGTTAATTATTTAGTCTTAGTCTATTATATCTATTTATATTTCAACCCTTGTGTTTCTTTGTGTTCCCCGATTCCCCTTTCCAGGTGGGGAGGAGTCATCAGGTGATAGAATAATTGTCTAAACGACAATAGATTGTTATGGGTTTTCTCAAACTGTAACAAGCAATGATATATGCTTTGGGGATTACAATTCAATCAGATCAGTGGAATGGTAGGTGTGGAAAATAAAAACAAAATCTTAAAATAGGCAGCACATTCCTATACTTACTACTATTTTGTAATTTGAGACTATAAAGACCATTCTACTGTTAGAGCAAAATACCAACTAACATCTCTAATACACTGCATGTACCTTTCCTTTGGGCTTTGATGCCTCAAATCTTAATAAAGGAATCTAAAAACAACAGCAGCAACAACAAAACAATGGCCTCCAGTGCTGATAGGCTTCTGCTTTTTGTGGACTCCTGGAATTGCTACCTATGTCCTCTACTTCAAATAGGTTTTCAAAGGCAGCATCCAAGACAGAACAGGAAATCTTTAACCCCAACTAAATACTTCTCACTCTTTTCTCAGGAGAAAAAGAAAAATCAGAATTTAAATTTTCCTCTATAGAAGAATAAATGTATTTAGTTTGGGATTTGTGGAAATTAGTTTCGGTTTGGGTTTTTAGGGGTGAGGAGGAAGACAAACAACTTTTCTATTAATCATTTTGCATTAATTAAATTATTTTTCTTCCTCTTTTTCACTCCCGTGTCCACAATTCTCATCTCCCTACTGGAATGTCTACTCAAAATTTCATTTCAAGAGTTGAAAGTTTCAAGAGTTGAGTTCTTCTATCTGGTATATTCTTTGTTGTCCAGTAAAGCCAAAAGGCAAGTCAGCCTGATATTGCTCAAACATTGAAGAAGAGGCAGCTTCCAGGCCAAATAAACTTACAAGATAACATACAAGATAGACAAAGCAAATACAATTCCCCAGAAACCCCCAGATAACTCCATGTTCTGACAAAAGAACACTGAAATAGAGATTTAAGACCCAGAATTCTAAACTTATTTAGCAGATTTAGATCCAACTCAGTATTACAATGCCTACATCATTTAATTCCTATCTTTGGAAACGATTTAGACATTTATATATATTATAATATTTCAAAAAGTATTTACATTAGGGATCTGGTGATATTTTCAAAAGCACTTGGTCACTCAGCTTATACTGAAAGCAAATACCTAAATATGTGACTATATGTTCCAAGATAGTTATTGTGCAGTTTTTCTCATGTTGTAAATAGCTGCCACCTCAGCAGTGATATGCAGGAGCCCACCTAGATACTTTTAACATGCAGTAAGCAAATGGAAATAGTGGTTTTCTATTGTGAATTATCAAAGATTATGTTGAGTCACAATTTTTTTTCAGCTCTGTCATTTGTTTTCCTCTGTTTTTAAGTAAATTGATCAGCCATAAAAAGGTCCATATTTTACCAAAGAAAGGTTACTCAGCTGCAAATATGGAATTAAAATAACTGAAGTACAAACTTTCAGAAAAATTGACAGATTTTTTCTGTGGGAAGAAAATACCAGGTTAGTGTAAAAGTTCTACAGGATTGCTGTAGAAAGCATCCAAGATAATGATGGAGGGAAGGTGCAGTGGATGACCAAAAGACCCATGGACAGATTGCAGTCTGCAGCACACAAAGCACTGGAAGTGGCTGAAAATGCCAAAAGGACAGGATTTTCAGAAATGCTTGTTGAGTACTGACAAGCAAAAAATCTAAAAGTACGCTAAGGGAAATACCCAAGTGACTAAAAATAGACCAAAAGTGAATATAAGTCAAGTCTAGGAAGTTTTGCTGAGCCCATAGCTGAGCAACAAGAAGGAAACTGTCCAGAAAATGCTATTTATGTAAGACTAAATCCCATGTGCATGTAATGTTTCAACATTTGAAAGACCCAGTTGATGAAGGTTGACTGATTGTTAAGTAGTTTTGTGCAGCTCTTGTTTTTAAATGAGCATATTGTTCTAGAGCTTTCCCTGGGACTCATCAACATCATGCCTTGACATCTTGCCTCCTGACACCTGCCATTGATCAGTGTTGACAGTGTAGACAGACTGCCAACACCCTGACCCCTGATCGAAATCGTCAGTGTCGGCAGGATGCAACCCACATTATTCACGTAAGGTGTGATTGTCTCAACTCACATTACTTGGCTGTTGCAGCCAGATATCTGGACATCAAGTGTCCCTAGGAGTCCACCAGAGCCATGGTATCACTTATGATCCTGTGTTTACTATCAGGGATTGGGTGAGCCACTCTATGGGCATGTTGTTGCTTATCTTTTCTACTGCCTCAGTAAAGCTTTGTTTTATAAAATGTTGTCAGACTCCATTACTGTTTGGACCACATACCTATAATATACTGATTCTTGTGTATGCCGCTGCTTCTACACTAGTAGTAACAAAATCCCATTTAGTTCTGCTGTTAATCCTGTCCCTTTTGAAATACTTAATCACATTTACCAAAATCTCAGACTCAGCCTTGAGATGCCTTCATGTAGAAGAAAAAATTTTCTCCCAGCTCACAAGTCAATCCCTCAATTTCAAGATCACCTTTATCAAAGTTCATACATATAAAGCAATTCTAATGCTAGGTTTCACTTTTTTTGTAGCACTGATGTCCTACTTTTTTTAAAAAAATGGAGTGGAAAAAACTTACAGCAGGCAGAAAATGGCTTTGATTATTCAAGACAAGCTGATGGGAAGTAAAGACTGAGCAAAGTAGATGAGCATCATTACAGCAGATTAACTTCAGCATAGATAACACAGACTAATGCAGGCATACAGAAGCAACTGGTACTGAAGGTCTAAATATCACCGTGGCCAGCTCAGACCTAGTCAAAAAAGCAAGTTAATGTGCCAGGCACAAGGTAATGTGCAAGTTAATATGCCATATTCTTGCCCTAAGAAAGGTATAGAAAAGAATAACCTAGGTTTTTTAATGCCATTTTATAGCTGAATGGCAATTTATATATGCATATGACCTGTTCTAAATTACATGTAAGGAGCTTCATAT
The DNA here is from genome assembly GCA_002844005.1 of Limosa lapponica baueri. Taxonomy (NCBI): domain Eukaryota; kingdom Metazoa; phylum Chordata; class Aves; order Charadriiformes; family Scolopacidae; genus Limosa; species Limosa lapponica. The sequence goes on from KZ506480.1 coordinate 170,643, forward strand.
TGTATATGTATGTACATGTATTCTTTAAAAAGGTTCTTCAAACTTAACTGCAAATTCATGTTAACTGTATAGTTATGTCTGATTTGGACTGCCAGAAAAATATGCTTTATGCTAGCAATGCCATAGCAGGCTTTCCATGTTGTGTAAAAATCCACCATAGCCCCTTTTTGACTCTCCTGCTTTGTTTTTACTTTGTTTGGCTGACAGTCTATGTTTCACCACTTGAGAATGTTTAGTTACCTACCTCATCATTCTTCGTTACTGTCCATGTTTGCTTAACATCTGTACAGGTATCTTCTACCAAACCAAGAATATCACGTTTTCTTCAGAGCAAGCAACAGTACATCTTTCTTTTGCCAAGCTTAAGACAACATAATAAGACCATTAAAAGGGAAATAATAAATGGCCATTTTCTTTGTAATATAAAGACTGTGGAAACATAATATTGTAATGTACTCTCATTTCACCTTTCTTCTCATGTTGTTTAACTTTTGTGTCTTTTGATACAGTAGATCTGTTGTAGGCAGTATTTGGTCTGAAAAATCAACAGGGATTATCCAGCTACTCCAGACACTTTTATTTGCCAGAAACTACGTCTTTGCTATTAGCTGTCTGACTACCACTGCTCGATGAAGGCAATTAAAACAGTTAAGTTTATGATTCCTAGCAATGTCAGGGATTTGGGATGTGAATAATTTACAAGACAAAAATATTGAATTCTTCAATCAGGTGGCACATTTCTCAAATTACTGGGACTCTGTACAGGGAGCCACAGCATTTATGCTCCATCAGTATTACTTGTTTACAGATACTTATGTCTGCACTTAATATGCAGCTTTAAAAGACAAATTCTGTTTATGGTTCTTGTTGCTGTTTGAAGCAGGTCAGTTATTACTGCTAAGAATAATGCTGGCTAAAAATCTTACGGAAGCTTATTTTGTTCTTTGATTTCAGCAAGAGGAAATGTTAAAGACTTTGTGTTATTTGGTAGGCTTACAATCTCATTTAATTTTTGACTGAAATCCTGAACACCAATGGCACCTTTAAAATTTTATTTTCTTTTACTTTATTTTTTTATTTTATTCTATTTTGGCTTGTTTTGTTTTGCTTTTTGCTACATGGATTGGATTCCTGTATTTCTTAGTTAACATTCCCTTGGTGGAAATTATTTGGTCTTCATTTCTAGGATTTAGTTATCTGGAGTGATAGTTTAAAAGCACTGTTCTATCCCAGTGAGACAGCAGGGACCCCATCAATATTTTCTGTGCTGGATGATTTTCAGGGCTGATGCAGTTCTCCTTCACATGGGTTTAGAAGAAAAACAGCTCCAATGATAGGAGCAGATTTATATTCCAGAAAGTAGATGTGAATCATGTGGCACTATGTAGATAGCTTTTTTCTCCTGACTGATGTTAAGTGCAAAGGCAAGAATGAAATAGCCCATCATGTACAGAACCCTGTACATGTACTGTTTCGTATGGCAGGTCTTGATCTGTCCATGTGCCCGACAAACCTTATTCCATGACAAAGGTGCCCAAGGGTTCAAATTTTACCTCTAGTCTTGTGATACATATTTACAGCTCAGATCCTTCCTCCATTGCAATATGAAGGGGAAAACTCCTACTGACTTCAAAGGGAGCATGTCTATACTTTGGAATAAAGCCAAATTCAACAAGTAATGTATATTCCTAGAGTAACTCACCTGGATATGTTATACCGGAGCTTTTTCAAACCTAACTTTTCAAAATCAGACTGAAGATGAATTTTCAAGAGAATCTAAATCTCATATTCTCTATAAGGCCCGAGAGCCCACATCTCACAGACAGTATAACTGTCTACACAAAAAGCTACACACACAACTCAGGTCCCCATCAGGCCCTGAGGACCCCTCTTCACCACCTCTCAGCCAGATTTGCAGGGCATGTAGCTTGCCTGGGGCAGTAGATCAGAGCTTTCAAATCCAGATCAAACACTTGAATAAATATGGGCATACCCAGCAAGAACAGGAGTGAGTGTGGAGAGTATGACATTTACAGTTCATCACTGAATAATGGGATATGAACGTCTGCTTCAGCTGAGGCTTGCAGAGCTTCTCTTTTCCTTTCTCTACTTGACAATGACTACAGTCACTCTTACAGCCTATTGTGAAAAGTTCAAAGCCTGACTTAATCTCTGGTCATCGCCTTATCACTTCAGAAATAGGTGCAAAAATGGGGTGAGAAAGAGACAAAGAAAATGAGTAAACTCAGCTTTGTAAACTGCAAAAGTAGGAGACTTGGTAAAAGCTAGAGAAGTACGAGGTGACAAATGATATGAGAATAAATTAAAGACATTGAGTTAAATTATAAAAGTTAAATTATAAAAGATAATTGAGTTAAATTATAAAAGATAGAATTCAAGGTGCCAGACCTTCAAAGACAGGTTTTGCCAGACTAACCCAACAACTTCTCTGGTAAGAAAACTGATATTTCTAGAGCAGGGAAATACGGTAGATCTCATCTATCTGTGTTTCAACAAAGCATCTGACATGGAGACATACAGGAAATAGTTCATCTGGAGAAGATGGAGACAAATAGAGACAAATAGAGGATGTATAACAAATACATAAAATTGCCTATTGAGGACGCAACAATGGTTATGCTGAAAGCAAACTACTGGTATTGGATAAAAGTTCACAATCCTGAAGAATCTTCCTTTAAAATTACTTATATTTTTGTTAGATACCTTAGCACAACAAAGTGGGACTGTGCTAAGAAAGTTGGACGTGAACATGAAGAGATTTTTGTCTGTGCAGAAGAGGATAAGGACATCATATAGTGAGATGGGGATTGACTTTAAATTTGGATGATCTAGAATAATAGAAGTAGGCTGAAATTTACTTAAGGAGTAATAAAAATAATATCTGCTATAAGCAGAAAACTCAGAAATTGGGAATGATAATGGAGAAAAAATTACTGTATGTACAATTTCTGTCACCTATGGTCCTAATCAACAAATCCTAATTGGAACAAATGTATGGAGAAAGGCACTCTATTCTCCTGACCATGCCAGTCTTTATCACATGAAAGGAGAATAAACCAGACTGACTTGCTAGCAAAACAGAGAGGATATAACTGGTTTTATGAACATTTGGATAGTAGGATACCTATCTGGAAAAGCACACTTTTGAATTATTTTGAAATGTTTGAGTAGCTAAATCCTTGAATGGATCTTAAACACCTCTTGCCTTCTGTATTCAATTGCTTCTTTTGCACAGGCCATGTCTGGCTTCAAAAGTCACAGGCCTTACTCTGTGCCAAACAGAGCATCATTGGCTTATAGTCCAAAGGAGAGCTGTGCCTAGTCAATACTATGAGTCCCACAACAGTATGAACTTAGGTGCATTCTTGTTCAACAAATTGCAGCACCTGAACATTTTCATCTTTATCTTGGCCTCTCATCAGGTTAGGAAATCTGTCTGACCTAATGTTGAGCTGTCAGTTTACTATATACCAAATAGACCCCATCTGCTCCTTCACAGGCTGTGACTAGTAGCTATCCTTGGAGATGGAGAAATTCTGCTTCTATGGTGGTGCTTTTGGCCTTAGCACCTGTCCAATACACCTGCCAAACCTTCTTTTGAACAAGAAAGTATCATCAAAAATTGAGGTGCATTGCTGTCTGACTCTGCCAGCTATAACAAGTGCTCTTTGCAGCAGAACACAGAGTCTTTTTAAAGGAAATACGACACAGTACTGGGGAAAAACTAGGAACAAAAGTCATTCAACAGCTGAATAGGGTTGAAAAAAATTGCTTTTGGTTTTAGGAGTGCTGTGTATCTTTCATTTTAGTCTTCTCCCTTGAGAAATCAACAGCATAAAGAACCAATACTTGAGAGGAAGTAGCCTTATTTTCTCTACCCAGATATCACATCCTGATACTTCTTAGTTGCCATATTTGCCTTTATATGAAAGTTCTGATTTGGGCCAAGTAAACAGCAGTGCATAAAGAGGAACACAGATGAATATCAAACTGATGATGAAGAGCTCCTTTTAAAACATTTAATGTACTGAAATTTTGGGGATTTGGGTTCAAGCTTCTTAGCAGAAAGTCCTTTCTTTGCCCCCAGTGAATTTAAATATCCAAATGTAAACTCTTTTTCTCTATCATTTTTCATAAGTTTACTGTCCAGCTGTATATTACCCATTGGTTTTAATTCATTAGTAACCCAAAACTCTTGGTGTCTAAGGATTTAATTATTAATTTATGCAATTTACTTGAGAAAATATGCTGTCTTGGGATTCTTCAGTTTACTTGCAGTTTCCTTTTTTAAGTGTACATTTCATTGATGTTCATGCACATGTATCACACTGCGTATGAACAGGCCATTTACCCCAAAATGTATATAACACCAAATATCCCTGAGCATAAATATTAATTTAAGTAAGTTCCTCTAAAACACAAGTCTTTGAAAAAGTTAAACCTTTCATTATGCCCTTGAGTAAATTCCTGGTTCTGTCAAATGTTTACATAAAGGTTGAATCGAGCATAGTCAAGGGCCTTACGATTATAAAAATTTGCAGCAACCACCTGGTGCTGAAATTGGGAACATTATTTCCATTATATTATAATTTCATCAGTGACAGTCTTTTAGGTATTTAACACCAATACAGCTTTCCACAGGCTGAAGTGAACATCTTGAAATTTTTCCAGAAAACAATATGAAAGACATTTGCCTGGGAAAGAACTGAGATAATATTTTATATCTAATATGATTAAGTAAATAAGCAGCTGTGCTTTCTGTGAGTTGTAACATCTTCTTGGGCATCCGAGTTAGCCCATTGTAGAGCAGATGGCTGTACTGTGATCTGATAAGGAGGTTTAGATAATTGCAATGGTAAAATAACTTTTTGAGAGGGCCATTAATAAGTACCTAGCCTGATGCAAATGTAAGATGGCATTCTTGGATGATCGTGCCACCTGAGATCTTCAAGTCATTAAAGGATCCAAGAACAACTCAAACTGCAGGGCTTTGGAATGAGAAATGGAAAAAATGTCCTGATACTGGGCAGAAAAAAAAGTCTTGCCAGAATCTTAGTCTCTTTCCTTCACCTCATTGCAGAAGATTTACCTTGTATTCCAGCTCTTACCCATTCACATCTTAGTGTCGAAAGAACAGCGTGATATCAGAGACATTGCATTTAGTTTCCATAAAGGTAGGACAAAGAGCTTTATGTCATTCCTGCACTGCTTTACTGAAGTCACACCCTCCTCTAGCAATTTCAGGGAAAAAATTTCAGGGACTTGCTTGAAAACAGCCAGACAGCCACCCTAATAAAAAAAAGCATCAGGGTCTCCACAAAATGGCCAAAGTTAAGTAAGCTGAAATTTCTTCAGTAGAAACTGAAATGAACAACATAATCCAAATGTTGTTTTTTTCAAGGAAAACTTTAGTTTATTTATTTTTAATAGAGTTTAGAGGAAACTCTCACTGTGAGGTCGGGGAGGGCAGTTAGTTTTGGGGTTGTCGGTTTTTTGCAGCTTTCCTTATTTCTGATGAGTGTGAAAGGATGGGAGTGCTGTACACAGGTCCTGGAATCTCTTTGGAGGACAGTTTATATGTTAACATACAGACTGTCTCAGACTGTATCAGGCTCAAAGACACCCCTAGCACTACCAATCCTTAGGCTTCTTTGCTTCAGTCTTGTCATTTGACACAAATTGATTTATCAAAACTATTTCAAGCTTCTTAGACAGTATATTTTCTTTAGTGTTTAAAAATGGCAGGAATATAAGAAATGCACATACAGTGTGGTAAATAGGCCCTAGTTTTTCTTAGTGACAGTAAAAAGAGATTTGATTTGTGTTATCTTGTAGCTATTGATAATAAAATGGTATTTTAGGTGGCATAGCGTGCCACTCTGTTGTGCTTTGTACTAGTATGGTAAACTGGAACAGCTATTCACCCCCACAGTAGGGTTTCCCTCTCCAACCTCTTTTGAAAACAAAGTGGTGAAGTGACCGAAAGTGTTTTCCTAATTGACAGGACCCATCGGTAAATGGCAGTGGCCTTCAGCTGGTGTTGGTGTGCAACAGTGTCATCAAAACAAAGGGTGACTATTCCTCTTTTTGTCTGTAAGTAATGCCTCTCAGCTACATCTGCAGACTATGGTGGTTAGAGACATTTAAGCATGAAGTCTTCAGCACTTTGGCAATGCCAGTCAGCAGAAAATCTAGCAGCACCTTTTCCTATTTAGAGATTAAATGTGACACTCTCTAGAAAGCATATGACAACTTTGAGAAAGCATATAAATCATAACAGAACAAAATATGAACCAGGATGAGCTATTGGGGTAGTTTATGGCTCAAGCCATGTTGGAAGTATTGCTGTCTCAGACTTTGACTGTTATGTATAAAATGCTACCGCTGACTGAAATTATCCTTTTAACTTTAACAGCTATGGCACTTCATATAGCTCAAAATTTCTGCACAGTTCTGCTACATGAGCCAATTGATGCACATTTTGTCTCTTTCTTATGCATGCCACTATCTAAGATACTTACTTTTTAAATCTAAGAGAAAATGTGACCTTTTCTTGATTATTCCTAGTGACATGTTTTGATTTCTCTTGTCTTTCTGTCTTGCTCCTCATAACGCTTCTTTTAATTATGTGTATACATCATACACAACCTAGAAACTTTTCTTGTTATTCTGTACAGATATTTCTTCCTGAGATATCTCCACTTCCTTTCCCATTTTCACCCTTTTAATTCTATCAAATCTCCTTGCCACTACCTTTCACGTTTTGCCTTTACCATTTCTATTTATAAAGCTAATAGAATACCAAGGAATCGTTGTGACCTTTCCAGGTAATCAATATTAAGGATAGTCAGCTATAAGCAAATATTGTTTCAGACAATAATTATATAGAAGAGTGGCAGTTTCTCATTCATCACCTTAAGCAGATGTCTGGGGGAGGAAAAAGGAATATCTTAAGTACCTGAGATTTTGCTTCAGAAACGTCACTTTTGACACATACCCATTAGCTGGGCTTGGTTGTGGATAGTGTCTGCTTTAAAGCAGAGTGTTGGCCCTATTAGCAGAAAGTGGTCCATTCTGTCAAGTCTTTCTCAGCATAATTGCTCCATGGATGACAAATGACTGTTCAAACTATCAGCGCAATGGTTTATTGTCTTTTTGCAATGGACGCACTTCACCAAAATTAAAAGTGAAATAATGCTATTGGATTTCCAGATTATTAGCAAAAGAGCAAGGAGAGTTTGGGGTGAGAGGAAATGCCTCCTGTACAGTCTGGAGACTGAAGTATTTATGAAGCATACTGGTGTAGAAGGAATTATACTGAAGTGATGAAAATTTCAGAGCAGGAAGCAGAGGATTTAAAACATAAGGGTCATGCTATGCCAAGGGGCACTTTTTTAAGTTTAAAAGGAACCACTGGTTCTTCCTATAGGCTTCTTTTATTTCTCTGTAAATAAAGATGATGCGGGGAGAATAATATTTAGCCAGCTGGTGTCCTCAAATGCTCCCTAGAGGAGAACAGAAAGATAAGCAGTTATTGGAAAATAAATGGCAAACAAATGGCAAACTACAATTACTACTCAGAGAATGTAATACTTCTCCACAAATGTAAATGCTCCATACTGGGGGGCTGGGGGTGGGGTGGGAGGGGGAGAACTTTAAAATGTGTGAAGTGAAAAAATAGAAAGCCATTAAGAAAATTAGTATTATCAGATTTCAAAAGTGCCTGGTACCTTTGAATCTTCAATTATTTCAACAAGCCTTTGTTTCTACTTCTCTTTACCTTTTTATAAAGTCTCTTTAATTTTTAGTAGGCTTTTCTGACTCCAAAACTGATTCTTCATAGCTGACTATATTTTCCAGCTTAGCATTTTCAAAACTTAGCTCTAATTGAAATTGATTTAAATCAATTGAATTGACTTTTTTTTTTTTTTTTAAGAATGAGAGGAGACCTGGGCTCAGTTACTTCAGAAATCCCAGTCTCTGGCCATAATAATTGATAATGACAGAAACATTTCTGTTGCAAATGCAAGATGTGTCTGTAAGCTACCTCTTATACACAGAGCTCCTTTGCCAGAGATATGAGTCTCTCTGCTAATACCAAAGATGTTGCAGGAGCAAGGCTTTAATTGCTGCTTGTCAAGATCTTTAAAAGAATGTAAATATGAGACACGTGAGAAAGTCAGTGAACCTTTGCCACTTTCAGCCATTGACAGAACTGTGAAATTATTATTTGAAACACTCAGTATCTGCAACCCTTGATTTAGTTTACCTGCATCGTATGGTAATTCTGATATCTAAACAAAGATGATCAGGTAAACAGATTTTTTCTGTACAAAACAAGCAACAATTGGTTTTGCACTGGTCATGGACCAAATTAGCAAGTTTCATCTCACCAAACTTTAAATATCTTCAAAGAATACCTGTACATCTGAGCTTATCGTACAACAGAGCTCCCTTTATAGTTAGTGCAGAAAAATAGGTACGTGTAGGCATGAGTCATCTGATCTATTTTTGAATTTTTCTCCATAGGTCTGTAACAGGAGCCTGGTGCAACAAGTCTACATATAGATGTCTACAACACCTACTCTAGAATTAGTCTGAAAGGACTTTGCCAGAAATACCAATGAAAGGAAATTAAATGCCATCTAATGTCTTACACCTTATATACAGAGTTTAAATCAAATTTAAGATCAGAACTGGGTAAGCATCTTCATCCTTTTTAACAAGACACACAGAGCATTATAAAGAGCCAGTCACAAACATGTGCTTCCCTTAAAGCATGTTAATATGATTGCAAAACAAAGAGATTTGCTTTTTGTTAGACAGTTGCCAAAATACACACGGGAGACAATGAAAAATCATATTTCTGCAGAAGCATCCAAACTATAAACTGTATATATAAATTACAGCTGGTATTTGCACAGTTCATCTCCATGGACAAAGTAAATCTGACTTGTTCTGAATTCAGAGTGTTTAATATACACACAAAAAACTTCTATGCAGAATACATGCAGTAAATCCAATGTATCTGTCATCTATTCTCTCTTATGCATTTGCCATGCAAATGTTCTCCAGTTCAACAAGTAGCCTTTCCTGCACATGCAGGTCATCTCCACCACACGTACACATTTGATTAGTTAAACTCCTTACATTTAGAATCATGCTGTGTGCCTACAGACTAGTCAGAGCAGATTCAAAAATCCAAATAAGCTGTCAAAATCATGCTTTTCCACCCAGGCTAAATTTCTATGTCATTAAGGGGGTACACAATAGTTATAAATAAATTAATCTGAAGAAGTTCTTTAAAAAGTACTGAAAAACGGTGAGGTAATTCTCATTTAAATCAAACATATATACTTGCATTACTAAGAGACACACCAAAATTTCCTCTGAAGTGATGATCACTGTTCATACAGGACAATTATTTCTGTGGTAGGCAGGGTTTTTTCCCCACTCTTCAAAAATTCAAGATAATTTGGCATCACCTAAAAAGGCAAAATGCAAGAAAGTATACAATAAAGTATAATGAGAAGTGGATGAAGAAAGCTTTTCTGTTAAGTATTTTTCAGTTCATTTTTTGTTGATGCCAACATTTCTTTAAACTGTTTGGTTCAGAGACTATTTGTGGTTCCAAAATTGTACTCAGAGGCACATCTGAACCACAAACTGAGGGATAATTGTAATTGGAAGAATTTTGGATTTTGAAAGAAGCAGAAAACTTGTGCCTTTTTTTTTTTAACTAAAGCCAAAAGACATCTCAGTGTAAAGTTGAGATAATAATCTACAATCTTTGTTATTTTATGAAGCCATCCATAGTCTGAACTTTCAGTTCTCACCAGACACATATTTTAATTGAAGAAATTACTATTGTAGTATTTTCTGGTTTCATATTATGATTTATTTTTCTGTCTATCTTACAAGTTTTATCCCCTTGTCCATCCTACAGGGATGAGTACCATTCATATGAAATTGGTAGTAAGAGCAAAGTCCAGCAAGACTCTGGCACCTCTTTTATGGAGGCAGAATTTCACCTGAAATTTATTTCTTCTCTGCTTCACAATGTGCTCCCCAATTCCACCTGGATAAAGTAGCTAGCCTTTTAGCAGAGCAAGAAAATTTTCATCCACTTCTGCTGGACACTCCCTATATCCTTTGTGTGAACCTAAGTAGGAATCAGAATCCTTAGGCTTCTTTCTCACTGCAACATGAACTTCCCGTGGCAAGGATAGAAGAAGGTGGTGTAGCTATGTGCTTCATAGTGGGCTGGGTTTGTCCACTTTGACCTAGAGACACATTCCTGCTACAAGATCTGTATTTTATGTATTTATTATGTCACAGGTTTCTCTCCCAGGGAGACATTTTTGGACCTGAGAAGGCTCCACTCCATCCCAACCTCAACCTGGTTTTAGAGCCAAAGCACCACACTAGACTTCAAAAATGCTCCAATCTTACCTCCTGTTAAAGGTCTTACCATCCTTCCAGCCACATGACTCAGAATATGTTGTCTCCTGTGATGAGACTTGAGCAAGACGAGAGATTCTCTCTGAGACCCAGACTCCCAGGCAATCAAGCCAACAGCAAGCCTGTTTCTGGATAAACAGAGGGTTTCCACGGTGTTTGCAAGAATGCACAGAAATACCCACATTAGCTCTCAAACCAGAGGCTGTACGGATGTCTCTGTGGTGAGGTAAAACCTCTGCTGCTTAGCAAGGTGGAATCTGGTAATGCGGATGATGGGTCCCAAGGCAACATCTCTGCACTGTGCTGAGTGCACCTACCAGTTTCTCAGAGCCAGCTTGGGCATCTTTAATACAAAACTGCAACAGAATACATGAATGACTGAATCTATCTGGGCTCAAAAGAGGTCCCTTTCTCACTGCTCTGCCATATCACTTACGGCAAAACAAAACTGCCATAGGCACTCTTCCCTGCTCAGCCCTATCAAGCAGATGACAAGATAGTTTTAATTTTGCTTTATATTTCAAACTCTTGAGGAGTATTTCTTTTTATTTTTAAATTTAGGACTAAATTTTCAGGTCTCTTCTAGTATTTGTTCTGTCTTATTTAAAGTTGCTTTTCAATTTACATATTTTTTATTTATATTTCAACATGTTACACTCCAATGAATTAAATTAATGCAGTTGCCTTAGAGTATTATGGATGCTTTAAGCCTTGCTAAAAACATTTAAATCATATTTTTCCTGTATTGTTTAATTAAAAATCCACAGAGTTATAATTTTATCAAAATTTAAACTTTAGTACAATATTTAATTGAGAAGAATAGATAGACAAAAGCTTAGTAATAACTAGAATACAGGAACTGAGGTAAAGCACTGTTGTGGGTTTTTTTAGAAGACATTTATAAGACTAAATCACTCCCAGTCTTCCTCCAAGATGCTACTTAAACGTCTCATGGCCTGTAGTAGAATCAGAAAACCTACAAAATCAGGGTTGTATTTATCAGATCACTCAGTCAACGAGTTTCTGCATCCTGGATGATAGCCTGAATGGCCCTGCAAAAGAGATATTCAGAACTGTAAGACTCCTACAGGCAATTCCTGCAGTAGAAGAAAATTCACCCAGAGTGTCTTTACACATAAACTCCAGGTAAGCATGTAAAACATATGTAGCGTATGTAGAAGTATATACAGATACCTACAGTAGACAAGTGTCTAATCACACATTGGATGGCTGAAAATGAAGGTGCAAAGGATTTAGGAGTCGGAAAAAGCATATAAGCAGCATAAAGATGCAGCTAGTGAAGTGACTTCTGTGCAGTGTGTTTTTCAATGGTATTTAAATTATTCAGTGCTTCACAAAAAGAGCTTGCTATGTTAAACTCACATGTATGGCCAAGGACATGTATAGATCAAAGGTGAGATCCTAGCAAACATTCAGAAAGTTCCGTGTCAAAAGTAGATCAGGGCATAAAAATTTTTAGTTCCAGCCTCTGCACTTTTCAAATGCACAGTAGACACCACCAGTCTTCAAAAGTCAAACTGCATGACTGTCCAAATCCTGCCACCTGCAGCAGCTTGGATTAAATCAGAGTTGTGAACCTGAACCTTGAATGCAGCTCAAGTGTAGCAAGGATGCATCTCAAAGAAGTATTTACAATTGCAGATAAAAGGGTACAATTTGGTGCAATAGATGAAACTATCAAGGCCTTCAAACTTCATACACAACCTAAGAAAGAACCATGCGAGCATTTATGTTCACAGAGGAGTCTGGTGTTCACACCTGAGAAGCCGAACACTGTACACAGAAGCAGAATGAATGGAAACCATCAGCGCACATACACACATGCACAAGTTTTCACCTACTTTTAATGTGAGAAACTGCTTACCCTCTGGTAAATGTAATTCTGCTACAGAAATCGCTGGCTGGTATCCCACAAGTTTTTATCCCTTTGTTCAGCTTTTTCTCCAGGATGGGAGAGATCACTGGATGAATGGGCAATAAACACTACATGCTCTAGTCTACTGGGAGAAACTGGAAAAACCATTAAGGCTTACTACACTGCTGTGAGAATAACTAAGATTACACAAAGTATCAGATGCATTTAGGTGTCCCCCTCAGTCTTGGTGACATTCCTCATTTAGACAGCAGTGGCCTGGCTCGAAGTTAGCAAAGGCTGTGATGGTTTGAAGCCAAATTTCCTTTGGCAAGTGTTGGAGTCTTTATGGAATTGAAAGTAATGGGAAAATGGGGGGAAAGGCATGAGGGAGACTGTGATCATGCCAAAGGTGCTGTACTATACTTTGTGGTTTTATTAGAAAATTATTCAGTGGGCTGAGAGCGTTACCATATATTACTCTAATCTGTATTTTGCTCTGCATAAATGCTTCCTCCTCTCCCACTCTTCTCTTTCTCCAATGCCAGACTGTCTGGTGCAGTGCAGGTGCTAAGTACTATATTACAGCTATGATTTGCCTGCTCTAGGAGACTTTACCCTGGCATATAGTTTTTTTCCTGCTCAGCTGGGGACCTGCACACTAAACCTTCCCTTCTACTGGCACTGATGGGAAAAGGAAAAACATATTTCTGGCTATGTTTCCAGAACACTCAAGGCTTTGCAATATCGCCACCCATAAGATATCAAAAATCAGTCAATCAGATACTGAATATTGAATTATCTTTAAAATAGTTTTATGCTAAGCTTCTCAAGGCAGTGAAAATAACATCTGCCTGCCCTTTTCTCTGTAAGCTTCTCAACAACCTTTCCCATAGCTGCTGAAGTTGTTAGCCAATTTTAACAAATCTGCCAGAGGAGTACAGAGGAAATATTGTCATGAGCATAGGCAGTTGAACAGAGGAGAGTAGCACAAATTAGTGCTTCATCTAACATAAATATTGCCACCCAAATTCAATAATTATCTATTTTCTTTGCCCTGGTGGCAATTCAGCATATATGCACTGAGCAGCTGAGCAGCACAAGTGCAACCTGGAAGTATCCATGTCTTGGGAGTCTTGCTCAGCTGGTGACTAGAGAAAAGAGGAAGCTGCAGAGGAGGTAAGGGACACAGTAGAGGCCCTGGGTGAATAGCAAGAAGGCAGAGGCATTCCCATTCAATGGCAGGGGAGTGGGAACAAGGGGATGACAGCATGTAAAGAGATGATAAAGGACATACATCCACAGAAACTGTGTTTTCTTAATCCCTTTGTTCACAACAAAATGATGTTTTGTAGCAGCTCCACATACTCTGTCTTCTGATAATCTTAACTCAGCTTTTGGACTCTTTGTATTAACTGCTACATCCAGGTATGTGTAACCTCTGTCTAGCTTTTATTTTGATCTGTCAGGCCCAAAGTGCATATTAATTTTTTTTATCCAACACTTATCTCACTCCAACTCATTTTTATTTCTTCTTTGCACACCAGTCCTTGATGTCTGTCTGGAAATCAGAATATGCAAGTGGTTTCTAAACTTGATAAAACACAATACCTCATTGTTGTCTTTACTAGAACGGATTTTATTTAAACCTCAGCTGCTTTTTTCATTATTTAAATTAATTTTAAGGTCATAGTGCTTCTTATCCTCTCTAAATGAGAATGGAAAATAAGACTGTCTGGAAAATACCTTGATAATAAAGTTTTATCTCCCTAGTAAGTAAAAGGGTTGAGGTTCTTAATTTCTTGAGAAACAAACCTTAACTCTTTCAGTGCCATTTTTGGCAATGTGGAAAACCTTGGGAAATGCTACAATTAAGAGCATGTTAAGTAACAACTTTTCTTAATCGCAAGTATTTTACTGGAAGGAAAAAAAGCATTTTATTTGTAGACTCTTCCTTATGTTCTCCTGCAGCGATTTGATAACAGGAACCATGTTTCTGAGGATGGTTTTTCTTACTGTGTTTAAGACTGTAGTCTAAATAAACTAGGAAAAGAAATTAACCTAATTCCATCAAGATAACAGTAAACCCTATTCCACTCCACTATATATTACTAACATCTCCTATACAAGAACATGAGACATTGGTGAATCCCATCTGGCAAGCAGAAATAATAGTAACTAAGCTTTATCTAAATGAAGACAGTTTTACACCTGTTTAAAGGTAAATCATCTAAAGAGCAGTCCTGAAACTGCCACGGAGATATTAACAAATTTTAATTCACATTTGATTTTTTTTTCTGCTAGTGAAGGTTAGATTTTGTCTCCTTTCTAGGAATTCACTGTCAAAACAGTTTGGAATAGAAGAGGATGAGCTGTTAGTTGCTTGGATTATAGCAGAATTTCAGTATCTCATTAAATGTATTAAGGGGCAAGGTGGAAGATTACTTTGGCAGCACTTTTGGAAACTCTATCTCATCAGTGATGCTGCAGTCCCAGCCCTGTCTGTCACATTATAGAAATAACAGCGGTCAGGTGCTTGCCTCATTTTGAAGCTCTGTTGGCATTTGTGTGCAAGGAAATGTGGAACGTAAGGTTATCAGATTTGCAAAGATATCTACCTGGTGGACAGCTGTTCAATAAAGAGGCAAAGACAGAAAATAGCAAAATTAAACACACAGACACACAAACTGCAATGGTCAGTAGACAACAGTCTCAAGGACAGCACCTCTCAAGTCACCAGCCAATGTCCCTGAGAAGCATTGCCAAGGGCAGCTGTGAGGAAGTTCTGCACAAATTTGTAGCTGATAAGGAGGGGGGAAGAAAATTACCATGACAGCAAGCTCATGGGTTACTTGGGGCTGTGTAAAATTTCTTATGGGATGTTTTAAGGGGATATGGGAATCTGTGAAAATTATGGGAGGTTTACAGGAAGGGACAAAGGCAGGAAAACAGAGGGATCAATGTATTTCAGGGAAGAACAAGTGTGGGAAGATGAACTGAAGGAGTAGGAAACATGGCCAGTCACATGTAAGCAAGTTGCTGAACAGTATTCTTGTCTGTCCAAGCCCTGCACCTGATCTCTGCCATCTGTACTATCTTCCTATTAAAACCTTTTCCTATTTCCTATGTGACTTTGCCCTCTATTCTCCATGTGCATGTGCATTTGTGTACATGTTTGCTAGCAAACTTCCAAGTTGGACTAGACACCGCAGGAGGAGACCAATCCTTATAAAGACCAAGGTCTGAGCTGGTGACGGCATGTGAGGCCTGGGATCTGGGCAGGCATGTCAGATGGACTTGTGTCCATGAATGTGTGTGTGTGTGTGTAAATCTGGAGAGTGAGGGCATCCATACATACCACTAGCAAGCTCCAATCGCAGTTAGATGGAGGGCAGGAAGAGTACGTGGCCATCCACGTTGGTTATGTCCACACAGTTCTGGCGGCTGATAAAGGCCCTATACTGTCTCTGCTGGTCTGTGAGGTCCTCTGTGTGTATACATCTGTCTGTGTCTGAGTGTCTCTGTGAGCATACTGGGAACACATGTTCAGCCTCGCTGCTGGCTGGACCTTGGCAAGAAGAGCCAATACATCCATTGGACTAAGACAAGAGAAATAGCAAGGTCTGAGAGGGCACCAGAATCAATCGCCTTTAAAAGCAGGCGTCCCTATCTCTTTTAAACTTGCCTGCAAGTCATCAGTGTTCTCATTAACATCTGAAGGATGTCAAGATTAGAAACTGAAGAGTAGCCTTATTGTAATTAATTTATTTTCATATTTTTGTTACAAAGAAATTTAGGAAGGAAAGACAGAAAAGTCACTTTTATGAATGAGTTTAAAGATCTGATGTCATAAGATTCAAATCTACACTATTCTTCTCCTTGGTATACTTCATTTAAAAGGCATCCGTGATATACAAAAAATTTCTTCTCAATGACAAGAGCTTTTTACAGAGATGTTTCTTTTTGAAGTAAAGTTCACATCTGCCAAACTGGTATCTAATGTTTTAATTAGGAGAAATGTATCCTGTTGTTTGTTAAAACACCTCTTATTTGATTTTCTTTTGACCATACACTTAGGAGTTACAACCTTCCCTTTGGGTATATTTACATGTTTCTATTAAAAAATATCACATTTCAATGCAAAGAACAAATTGAACTAGCATTTATTTATAGCTTAAAAAATGTTGTGATACAGAATACAGTCTAAAACTCTTAAATGTTTAAAGTTTCTGCTATATTTTCAGTCACATACAGGACTAATAAATTCAGATTACTCATTCACGAGGTGTTATTTTCCTTGACATTTGGGAACTGTCCATGTTTGACAGAAATCAAATACTATAAGCTTGAACATTTCACCTAACTAAATAAGCAATTAAAATAAATGAGATCACCTTCTGTAACTGTTATATTAAAAATTTAAGCAATTCTTAAAATTCAGCAGGGGAAAAGCAATCATAGAGTGAAAAGAGAGTTTTACAGAGTTATAGTTCTCATGATTCTTTTTTTCTGAGTTTCTGGCATTTGTGTCTCCCTTTTTCCAACAGTAAACATTATTTTGCTAATAAATTGACAAGGATTCTTCATTTATTAACCAGAAACTCATGACGCAGACATCAGACATGTCTTCTCTCAGTATTAGCAGGAAAAAAATTAACACAAATAAAAGGACAAGTGTATTTCTTAATCAGAAGGTCATTTGCTTACTTTGCACCATTTTCTTCAGAAAAATACACTAATTACATCTTAGATTGACTCTAGAAGTTGAGCTTTATTAATCTCTCCCTCGTTCTGCTTCATTCTTTTTACAGGTATTTTGACAAGTTGAGAATAGCACCTGTGCTTGAGATGAGGTGGTGCAAACGTATTGGATTATTAACATCTTCGAAATTTCAATATATTTGTATTGCACAGACAAGTTGAGTTATTCTGTGCAAAATAATTATGTCTACTTTATGATTCATTAGTTGCACTCTGGTACCATCCTTTTTTGCTTTTTCAGGAAATAGGAAAGTAACTATTCCTGGAATATGTTATAACTAGACATGAGTAAATCAACAGTTCAGAAACAATATTAGCAATAATTCTCCTCTTCAGCAGATATCTTCCTCTAATAATTCAAAACATCAGTGAAGGCTGCCCACATTTTCACCCTTTTCCACTCACCAAACCAATTAACTTGACCGTAACATTGCTGCTGTGAGTATTGTTTCTCACCTGTCATTTCTTTCTGCAAGGTTGATCACTTGAGGTAAAGTGGTGGTTCTCTGCTGAAAAAATGAACAAAATGTTCAACATAAATACAGAGAAGTTTTTCTGAGAGGTAATGGTCAAGTGGGCAGGGAATACATCTCGTGGTTATAATTACTGCAATTCCAGCTTGCCAGATAAACAGAGCCCATAAAGAAGCAGCTGTTGAATACTACCTGTGAAACTGTGACGACTCCTCAACAGGAGTAGGTGCTGCAGAGAAGAAAGCCAAAATCACCACACCCTTAACAATCTACCTCAATCTCCTACTCACACTGCAAGAGGGATGAGTTCCAAGTTCAAGCCCATCACCTACAGAAAGAGGAATAGCACGTATAAACCTTTACATTTAAATGCATAAGTGTGGTGATCTTCCACTATATCAACTCATTTAGACTGCTGCAGGGCTAGCATATATGTAGTCCAGTCCCATTGAGAGATCACAATTTTAGATGACATGCCAATGTTATGCAAATACTATCACTGATGGGGAAGAAAAAGAACACAATGGATCAACAACCATCTTCTCTCTTAGTGTTCCAGACATCCAAAATCATACATCTGTGAGACAAAGGGAATTTCATAGTATGTATCTCAGACCTCAAAATTAGTTCATATATAATTCTGAATGTGAAACCTGAGAGAGACAATAACAGCAAATAGTAAAATCAACTATATAATGCAGAATTTCATGTCTGAAAGTTGTACAAGCTTCATCTTGTTTCATAATTCAGCAGACAACACCTTAAGAAGCAGCTCCTGACACACCACTGCTTGTTTGGAAACAAATATTTGTCACTTTTCCTGGTTTCTTAGTTCTTCCTGGATCTCTTAATGGCTTTTCATATGGAGAAATACGAGCAATTTTATGAGTATTGTTAGAAAAAGGTCCATACGAACCTAGCGTCTTGTTACCGAACAGATCTTTACACTGTGTACACTGAGAATCTGATCTGCTCATTACCTAACTTAAAAACAAACAATTAGAAAAAAAAAAACCCATGCAACAACAAAAAGAAAAAAAAACTCACTTGGGCTTCTCTTGATATCATCACAAAGGCTGACCTGGATTCTCCTCTTTTCCATGCACATGGAAAGAAAGAGTTGTTAGCTGGGCTTCCTCTACACAATATTTATTCTTGTTGATTATGAAGTTGATGATGATAAGCCTAGAAATAATATCATTGAGTTTCAGATCTCTGGCTCAATATTCATTCTACTACCCAGAAAGCCCATCCTCCTCCTTTTGCACTACTCGCTACCAACGTGCCATATGTAAATTTCTGAGTGAATAAATATTGAGGTGACCGAGAGGAAGAATTTACTCCATAGCTCCGTCTGTTTAAAACACATCTTTTTCAAGTCACAAGTTCAACATTACCATACATTTCATAAGCAAATTATGGAGATTTTAGCCCTGATCCCGATTCACAAAGGAAAGCTATTTAGAAACCCACATTCATATATAGATAGCAGATATCTACAGAAGTAAGCTCTAAAACAAAGTACAATAGTCTTCAAACAAGCAGATTTTTGTCTCTGCTGGTGAAACCACAGTATCTTTGCAGTTACGTCAGGCTACAGGACATGGCCAGCAAAAGCTAGACCAAAGCACTGGAAATATGCCAGCCACAGAAGCTTTGCAGGCACATTTTCCTCAACAGGAACCTCTGACTATGTTCAACTGCTTAAACTATTATGCTTGTAGAGGTAAACTGGCTTAGAGCTCAGCCAATTTAGCACTTCAGCACTTCAAATTTTATGTGCATAAAAATGTTTAAAGGCTGTAGGAGAGCTGTAAGTCACTTTGCCTCTACAACCGTGATACCTTAAGGAGCTGAGGAGGGCAAAGAGCTATCACTCTTTGCTAGTTTAAGCCTCCTAGCACAGAGGACCCAGGAAACGGCTTCACTGGCCTTGAGGCAGCTGGGATGTCCCTGATGCCACTGAATGCTTTGAATACAGAAGCAGAGCTGGTTGAAACAATCACCTCATTAAATGCTCGTGTGCCCTTAATCATTTCATCATTAATATGAGTGCCAAGTGCTACACTGTAAGCTCCTTGAAAATGCCTTCCTCCCACACATTTCCTAAAGGGCAACAAAATGTAATACCTCTGGAAGCTGGCTGGCAAATGCAGCTTTCCATTTCCATGTCATCATGTTTCCTATGAAAATTAATATAAAATTCACTGTAAACACACTTTTTCTGTGGCTGTCACACATGAGTTTCCTAAACCATATTTTCAGACGTTGTCAGTTATAGAAATGCATTTTTATGGATTTCATATGCATTCTATGCATAAAAATCTCATTTTTATGTCCAGAATTATGTCTACCATCTTTTCAAATTACATTCCATCAAAAGTGTTTGATGTCAGCGTGGCATAATCTGGTTATACAAGTGGAAAGAACATTGCAAGAAAGCCACCACACAGAGCATATCCACCCTCTGCCCAGACACTGAGATAAAACGGTTATCCAAAAGGTGCAGTTTTTTACCAGGGACAAACAAGAAGTGGTATTAGAGCACTCAGGCCAGCTGGTCTAAGGATCTACTGGTACAGTCCCTTCTCCCACATCTGCCTCCAGCCTTGTCTACAAACTTTTCCTGAGGAGGGAAGATAACCCTCTGCTGTAAATTATCTTGGGTGTACACATAAGCACTTTTGAAGACTGAGGCCACTTTATTGCACCATTGCTTTGATGTGTTTTGCTTCATAAGCAACGCTGTAGCCTTAACTATAAGTCCTTATTCTGGGTAAGCCTATTCAAGCTGATTAATAGTTACACTGGTTTAAGCATCGATTTTTTACTAAAGTGCTTGTTTTATTCAGCGCCTAGTGTAGTATATGCAAGCCCTGAGACAACAGCTTGGTTAGCAAGCCCTGAGACAACATAAACAGTCACTAATAACTAGCTATACCATGGATGAGGAATCTTTTTACTGCTGAACAGATCTTTCAAGCACATCTGTCAAAATTAATGCATAACTGAACATTATCCAACAAAACTATAGAAAAATTATGACTGGATATGGACTACGTGAAGAAAAAATGTGGGCTGCAGATGCATCACAGGTTGTCAGTTCCCCATTCCCTGAACCACAAACAAGGCAGAAAGAGTGAATAGAGACAGGGTCTATAATAGCTTCTTTCTACAAAAATGGTAACATTTCACAAGTGTTAAAAACGTCACCAATGTATTTGTAAGTATCCAGCACTACCACTGCTAGGTAATTTTTTCTGAACTTTACTCAACTTTAGTGCTTGGACACTTAAGACTATTCTTTTTAAGCATTTTAATGTATGCATCTCTGCTCTTTGTGAGCAAGAGCAAATTCTTCTCAAGCATTTTATCTTCTGCTGTAATATCATGTTGAAAAACATTTCTGTGGAATCGGAGATGCAGCATGAAGTTTTAAAGAAGTTATGCAGGCAGGTAAGCACATATACTCTTACTTTTACCAGGTGTCAGCTGCTCTTGATCTTAAACTGTACAGATTTGCACATGTGAAAGTGTGCAATAAGTAGGATTCAACCTGACTACTTTATATATTCATGGCTTCTAATATTAGGGAGGATAAATAAATACTGAATGAGTACATATTTTTGGGTTGTTATTTCCATACAAACCTCTACTCTAATTCCATATTAAACATTTTAAAAAAAAAGAAAAAGCCAGGCAAGCAAAGAAAATCCTCTTTCTTCTTTTAAATCACACCAACACAATGCAACATTCTTGTCTTGAACAATAAAAGGCAAAGTCAGTAAAAAAGGTGCTACTTTCTACTTGCATTCTATCAATATTTAGGAACCTTTTTCCAGAATAAATTCCCCACTGTTCACTTTGTTTTACAAAAAGCTAACACAAAAAAAAGGTCTAGACAGCCTATAATATCTGGAATAAAAAAAAAAAATTACAGACAATCATGCTGGTAAGCAATAGGTCAGAGGGTAGGGCAACAGATATTTATTCTAGTCTTATCAACACAGGATGGTGGCAGCTCCTGCCAGCTGTAAGTGATACAGCTGTGGTACCTCAACAGCAAGTGAACCCTCACACTGGCAGTTTTTAGAAAGGTTTCTCTCCCTCCCCGCACAAACACCATTAAAAACTTTAAGCATTATTTGACAGTACATTATTTGCTATTAAACAGCTATGTAGTAGTAAATTACATTATTTATAAATCTCAGGAATAGCATAAGAAAGGAACGTCCTTGGGACAAAGCATCTGGCAGAGAGACCTGTGGATGAGGCAGCAGCATCACCTTCAGAACCAAGCGCAGGCACGGCTGGGGAGCTCAAGGAAGGTGAACAGAACCACACAGGCATATCAGGCTGAGGATAACATATATATTCATCCCTCTTCTGGTTCCACTGTGCTCAGTGCCTTGAAGGCACTCTTCTTGAACGCATTGTAAGGGAAGAAGCAAAATACAGTGCTGCAGCCTGTCTTGAAGATTTATTCACAGCTCTGTATGTGCAGTTGTGCGCATCTGGTGCACTGTGCGTGGGCTTTTCTTTTCCTCCTGGCAATCTGCAGTAGGAGACACGCTACTGGATAAATATAAATATTGCCTTTATTAGCCTTTGTCCATGAGCAAACTGAAATCATCACAGAGCTAGAACACACTCATTGTCTCAAAAAATCTCATCAGTTTCTATGGTATTCCAGAGATTTTTAAGTGCACGTACCATCCAAAGCCTGAACTGTTAAACTGAAAATAAGAATAGCCTGCCTCCAAAGATCTTTTTAACAAGATAAAACACTATTCCAGTGTTTTTCAACATTGCCAGCTCAAAACAGCTCAACCTTCTGTTTTTCTGTAGTAAAGCAAATTGTGTACAATTAAAATGAAAGGTCTGGCAAAGAATGCATTTTCGAGCAAAACCCTGGTATCCAAACTGCTGTACAGCCAAATGATATAGAGACCCATAAAGAAGTAATCCACTACAGAAGGAAAGCAAGGAAATGGCTCCCTTCAGATGTTGCACAGAGAAGCCATGCCAGGTGTCTGATACCTGCTTGAAGCCCCCAGAGAAACTGTGCATATCATTTTGTGACATTAGCACATGCTACCATG
This sequence comes from Limosa lapponica baueri, assembly GCA_002844005.1. Taxonomy (NCBI): domain Eukaryota; kingdom Metazoa; phylum Chordata; class Aves; order Charadriiformes; family Scolopacidae; genus Limosa; species Limosa lapponica. Next base: position 193,334 of record KZ506480.1, read on the forward strand.
CTATCAAGCCCTTTGTCTGCAAAAGCTGCTATCTCACAGCAGATTGTCAGTGACAATGATAATTTTTGCTTATTTTAGCAGAGTAACTGCAATTACTGGCATCAGCGGGTATCAGACTATATCCAGTGAGGGTGTTTGATTTCAGAGCACTAATTTAGAGACCAAGACTAGGAAATACATTTTTGTTTCCCACAGCCTTTGCTGTGTATCAGACTCTAGCTTCAGCCAGGTATTTTAGGGATTCTTGGAGCTGTGTAGAACTGCACATTTAATCACAGCCTCCTGCCATGACTTTGGTGAACGATTTGTCCAATCATTAAAAAGAGGATTATAGCTTATTGAACCAGAAGAGGACACTCAGCAAAGAAACTGGCTAGCTGCATACACACTGAAATGCTCCAAACAGCAGTACTGGCCAAGTACCATCTGGTTTAGGTTTTTGGATGACACATTGATTTTCAACTGGATTTCCAAACATCAGACCTTTGAGGGTTCACTTATAAACCACAAGTGAAACAAGCTGTCAGTAGGCAACGTGCCGTCCTGAGTGAGTGAATGCAGCAGCAGACTTCCACTGACACCGCAGTCTGTTCCCTCTTTCAGGACAATTGACTTAAGCATTGGCACAGAGACATTTAAAGATCACCCAGGCTAGAAAAGCCATCTTGCTTAGCTACATCTTATTTCAGTCAATCTGTTATGGATCCTCTCTTACTACTGTCTACTACTGTTCCTTAACTCTTTTGTTACCAATATTAATGCCTGAGTTATTGATCTTGTCACATTTACAAATACTATTCTTGATGTGAAAGTAAGGCAAGAAGGAACCTCCTACTCACTTGAGGAGGCATCAGCCTTTTCTGTTCAGTGGGTCAAGAACCACTACCCAAAAAAAAAAAAAAAAAAGAAAAAAAACCAAACCAATCAATCAAAAAAAAACCAATGAGGTGCAACACTGTACCCAGCTCAAGAAAGTTCTGTTACCTCCAGAATGACTATGTGTTAGTCTAGATCAATGGCCTCAACCATGCCAACATCCTCCACATTTAACTTGATACAGTTTGAGTAATCCCATGGTAGTGCATAATGTTAAGCATTTCTTTAACATTTTTATTATCACTTACACTTATAAATAAATTATTATAGGATGCATTAATTAGCTCTGCTGAGGATCCTAATCCAAGAAATACTGCAAACACTAGAAGCAAAGAAGCAAGGATTTTGATGCAGCTAAGCATATTTTCAGGGTAATACAGATAGAGATTCATCATGGGAAAAGTGCTCAGTCCCTAAGGACCATAGATCATGGGTCAGATCCATGCAGGAACTAGAAAAGAAGTGAGACAGGAGATCATAGGTAACATCTAACCATGGAATATTATAAGGGGGAGGAGGGGGTGGATGTGCTGGATGTAGTAATGAACTTTAAGCATATGCATATATATATATATAAAAAAAAAATTCTTCCCCAACACATATTGGAGTCTTTTGGTTTAAAAAATAAAGCTGAAGACCATTATTTTTACCTCTATGGATGAGGAAAAAGAGGCACAGCAGAGTGCTCAGGAATGTTTGAAGTGGCAGCCAGGGAAAGTGCACAATCCTTATACCACATGTCTGAAATGGGGCTGCTCTCACTTAGATTCAATGTAGAATTCCACAGTGATAAACTAAGGAAGAGGTCTAGAAGGCTAAGCACTAGCATCTGCTCCAGCAGGAGCAAATCATGGGGAGGGAAAAGAAACATCATCAGGAATGTATAAAAGAAATCCAATAGACTGCAACAAAGGAAAAACTAGGTTTAACATCCTGGAAAAAGTAGCTTAACAAACCTCTTTGATATTTTACATTAAAAGAGATGATAAACAAGACATGGCACCTTCTGTGAGGAGTAACATTTGTGGCAAAGCAGTACATAATGCAGACATATTATGTAATAGCTATTTCATATTTTAATAGTTATGAGTCTGTCATTTCTAAGATCATCTCCAGCTCTAATTCCTGTGTAACACGGAGGAAGTCCTCAATCTGTTTTCTTCCTTCTGTGCTTGCATTTACTTTCCATGACCTATTGAACCTTGTAAGAAGCATTTCATTAAAATGACACAATTAGTTATTTCATGTTTAAGACCTGATGGTCAAGAATGGGTTTTATGATTATAGTGATTGTGTAACACTGTACCTTCCAGAAGAATGACTCTTTTAGTCTGTCATACATTGCCATCACTGGACTCAGAACCAAAGACTGTCCAGGGATCCTTATCAGTCAGGAAAGACAGAAGTAAATGAGGGCTCGATTATACACAACTCTATTGTTTAAGTAATCTTTCAGAACCTAAAATGCCATAAAGGGTATTTGCTCTGCTTCCAGAAGCTCAGATAATGTCTTCTGAGAGAGTTAATACTGCTTCCATACTGGGATACTCAGATACTCGGCTTAAATACTGTTTGACAGTAGTATTGTTAGCTGGCATTCACTTACCCAGTGCTAGAACCAGAGCAGCTCTGGTCCAGGCTTTGGTTTAACCTTCTCAAATGCTACAAGTTGTGAATGATAAGCTATGTATAGTTAAATGAGCATTATTTTTTCAGTTATTTCCTCATATCTCTCAGCAGCCAACTGTTATGCATAGGCTAAAACCTTATGCTATACTATACCTCATCCTAAAAACTTCATGAGTTGTTTTTTTTTTTAATAAAAAGAAGTAACATGATACATATTTAGTCAAAGCAAAGACCTAAAATGTTTTAAAAAAAATATAGCTTTAGTGGTGGCTTCTCTTCATATGTTTCCAGGAGGGATAAATGACTGATTATATATTTGCCACACATAGAGGAACATTAGTCATTCCTAATTGGAAAATATGAGTTGATGCTTAGGGGTTGCACACTATGGGAACCATGGGGCCTGTGCAGTACTGTCTTGGTAGCACATTTGGCCCCACTGCAGGAACACCTTTTATTCTAATTACCATTCAGCACTCCAAGGCAAAAAACAGAGATCATTTTCAAATGAGCATATAAATTTTCCACTAAAGCTCATTTATAATTAGTATATATCAGGAGCAATTTTTTTCTGCTATGTTCTCTCTGATTTGCATTATGAGAGGAAACATTTTTCCATGTAAATTAACTTAACCTTCCCAGAAACACTCTCCCATTGACATTATTCCATAGACTTTCCTTCTCAAATTAAGTTTGGAAAATTTAAAATAAAAAATGTTTAAACAGGTATAGTACAAATTAAAAGAGAAGTAAGCAAGCAAAGAGCAACTAAAATATAGAAGTATATCCCCAAACACTTTTCTTGCTCACATTTTCCCAACTCATCCTCTGGTTTTCATCCTTTGTGGACTCATTCCTCAAGCCAATTTGTTAAGGTCTTGTTTTTACTCCCAAAAGAGGAGAAATTGGAGTAAATGTGCCTTGGAAAGACATAGCACCACCTAACACAGTGCAAACTGTTCCTTCCTAACAAAATATGGATCAGCATTAAACTATTCTGGTTCAGGTAGTGTAACATTTACTCACTAAATATGCTTAAATGGAGTTATTTCTTGAAGCAATTTAAAGCTTCTCAAAAGAGCAGAGATTCCAAGCTGACATCCTTCTGCCTTTTCATTGTCATACAAATTCCACTCACAGCTTGAGAGACGATCTGCATGTCTATTCTACTCTCCTCTCATAACCTAACTACCTTAACAAAGATTTCAAATGTTCATGTACTTCAGATACTCATACACACCAGGTCTTCAAGGAAACAAAAGCTATGCAATACAGTACAGAATTCTTAGTATGTCTAGACGTGCATTTATAAACTCTTCCAAAAATGAATAATTTCATAATCCAGCTATTACTAATACAGTATGTACCAAGACTATGTTTCTGTGCAGCTCAATCTGCATGCAGTAGCCTGGCATGACTATTAAATGAAAGTACCAGATTTACCCTCTTACCCCCATCAATAACTATTTTCTTGTTTATGTAGTAATTTAATAAAATATGGGGTATATGCATGGTGTACAGTTTACAAGAAATAAAATGAAAATGGTATTTTCTACCAAAATTACAGCCCTTCAGGGGTTTACAATTTTGGTCACTGTATCTGGAAATTGTCTCTGAGAAGGTCAGACTGTGTCTTCCCTATAGTATAAAATGGTTTTATCTGTTAAAAATCAGTAGATGTTTCATATTCTCACTGTGTACATAAGGTGGAGCTGTTACTGTGGTCTTACAGGGCTAATAAAAGTCTTCTAATATGAGACTCATGTATGATTAATTAGCCTTCTACTGTAGTCTTTGTTGCTTGGTTTCCAAAGCACAGCATTTGGTAGAGAATGGATGACTAGCTGCAAATATTGTAAATGTGTGCTAGGGGAATATTTGAACATTTGTTCAAATTTGTCTTAAGATTTTATGCTGCTACCCATCTCCATACTGTCTGAGCACAAAGTTCTCAAAAGAGAATTTTCATTTTACTGTGTTCGCAATTCTTCCCAAGTTCGTTTCCCATAAAGACAAGGCACACTAATTTCATGAGTGCAAAACCTTGCAAAAAGGCAATATGTAGCTTGAGCTAGCTAAAAATGGTATCAACTGCCAACTTTTAATTTTATGTTGCTTATGAATTTTGCAGTCAGCACAGTGCTGGGTATTTGTATGATTCATGCTGTGGTGTCATGTTTCCCAAACAGCCAACATAGTGGAACCTGAATATAACTCTAATTCGTATTTATTGTCTATGCTCTTTAAAAATGATGTATTTGTAAGTTTCATCATGAGGAATTAATCAACAGAATCATTTACATAGCTGACAAACCAGGAATTATATAACAAACCAACAGCAACATTTTGTGTGGCTTTTGAGTCCTGACTGGATAATTCTTACCGTAACCAACACACCCCAATATTGCATATCACTTCTGGTTTACAGTGAATTTAATGATGTTTAATCTCAAGTTATTAAGCAGGAAACAAAATTATATGACATAAGAGATCAGTTACAAGGCACAAGTAACAATTTCCAGATATGAAGCAATAAACTGAATGCCGATATTGAACCATTTGGGAAAAAACAATAGCTTTTGTAAATGCGTAAAAGTAACTTCAAATTAGAATTTTGAAAGCAGCTAAAATGGATTTCATTTGCCTCAGCACACAAATCCAGTGCCATTCTGGATGTCCCCAGGTGTCTGAGACATCCATGCATCTTGGCAGGTATAACCCAGGCCCCAAGGGGAACTTGCATCCTCCTGGTAGAGAAAAGTGGGCAAGCCCCTTGAAGATCTAAACTAGCAATAGGTGTCTGTGTTAAGGTAACTGAACTGCAATCTATTAATCTCAGATGATAAACTGTGGCAAAAAAAAAAATGCCAGTTTCTCAATTGTTACTGAGAAAGAAGCAATCTTTGCTATAATTAAAATTCACTTGGCAAATTCTAAATACAAGGTTAGATTTTAATACAGTAAAAAGTAGGCCAGCTCTTCTCTTCTTGCTGTGGTCAAAACTGCACCACTCTGAGGACAGTGTTTTCTCTGTTCTCTTTACCTCTATTAGCTGTTCATCTTTCTTTTATTGCTACCTGAAATAGAATCATTCCTGAATTACTCAGACTACATTTTGAGAGGATAAAATATGTTGAGTAGTCACATTTTTAGAAGACAGTCTTGAAAATTTGTATGCACATTAAATGACTGAATTACATTTTTCTTAACACTTCAATGTATGCAGACATCTGAAATTATTCTTCACAAGATCCTTTCAGGTTGTTACATTAGATCATGTCTTTTCTTTATGCAAAATTAGTCATCCCATCTGAAGTGCATTTTTCAATCGTTATAAAGTTGCCAGAGTATTATATTGTATTGAGTACAGAGGATTGACTACAGGACACAGGAGACCATAAGAAACTACTGACCTAAGTAATACACTATGTGATGCAAAGAGCAACACGGCAAATGTGTCTGCATTGGTGTGCGGTGGAAAGCAAAAGGAAACAGAGATCATTTCCTGGGGAATCTTTCAGAACCCAGGGAACTGTTTAAAGCATTAAACAATAGAGCTCAGGAGGGCAATTACTAAAGCAAGCTACTCTCTACAAAATGTATTAACAAGCAAGATGCCAAAAGACTAGGGCCTAAGTGTCTGTCTGATGAGGGGTTATAGAGTAGTGTATAATGTGAACAGTATAAATGTGAGGCATACTTGGATGCGTATAGGGGAATCTTTTCCGACCATTCCAAAACACAAGTCAGTTATTAATTTATTTAAACTTGTGTGTTTTAATATATCCATTAGAACGAGGCAGAGCTCAGACCTGGATTGGAGCTCACCTCCCCAAAAACTCAGTGCGTGGAGAGCTTGAGGTTGCTCAAATTCATTCATCCCTAACCAAAAAGAAATATTGCCATGTTTATTTATAACGGAAAAAGTGCTGCTCTTCATTTACACAGTTACCACCAGCGAAGAGTTCTATCACATTGACTAACTGTCACAGCATTTAAATTGCTACAGTACATGATAATGGCCTTCCTGAAGACAGTGAGTTATATTCCCACTCCCTGCATCTTTTTCCGTAGTAAGGAGCTTGCCAGCATCCTGCTCCCCCAGAGTGAGTTACATGTAACTGCAGAAGTGATCCCGTAAGAAAAGGGGTGGAGGCAGAGTCTTACAGAGGTCCTAAGCATGGGTGCCCCAAGGAAGCGATGGATACTACTCCATTTTGCATCCTTCTGCTGGCCTTTCCACAAATGATAGAGGACTACAAGGAAGCGACTGATCAGCTGCCACAGATTTTGACCATCAGTCATGGAGGGATTTCCTGCCTCTGAAGTAACATACAGTGTATCTTCTTCTACAGCTTCCCCTAGACCTACCCTCTTTTTCAAATGTTACATCTCTTTTTTCAGTCGACTCATATTCTTGGCCTCTACATCATCCTGTTGAAAATGGTGAAGTATTTTTAACAAACTCACACAACAGCTACAAAAGAAAGTTAGGAAACAGAAAACTATAATTTGCTCTTGTAAGGATTTGGAGGCGCTTTTGTGATCTTGCTGCCCTGATTGAAACTCATTGCTACAAAGCCAGGATCCTGCCAGCTACAAAGAGCTTAGATTTTATTTTTTCATGCACTTATCACGACCTCATTTTGTTAAGTGCCAAGTGGATTTGTTCATTCATAACCCATCTTGATGCAGTGGATGGCAGCAGAAGGTGGTTTTGGGGTGGAGGGGTTAGTTTTAGTACATTTGATTAGTTTAATGGGACATAATGTTCCTTTCTATCTTTTCCCACTTTAAATATTTTAATTCATGCTATGAAAAAAAATCAATGGCAATCTGTCGAGGTCTGCAATTATGTTTTAAATTGGGATGAAAAAGTAAGAGTGTGTGTTTGTGTTTGTAAGCAAGAGGAATCATTTACATAATAACTGATGGTAATAACAACTCTCAGATAGTGTCTTTATATCCCATACTCTATCCCTTGCTTGTAATTTTTGGACGACTGATTCTTTCTGTGCAGTACAACTAAAAATGTAGAAATTTTAATTCTGCAGTTTTTAATCAATTATCTGACAGCAAATGCTGATATCACTTTGTCCTTAAAAATTTACATTGCTATCATCAGCTGTTGTCCGGCAAGCGCCTCCCAAACTGAAGTGACTGAAAATCTCCAGAGCTTATGATTAGTGGTGGTTTTCTAGGCTTATATTGTCTTCACCAATTGGAACCACTGGTCTGCTATGGATTTTGCTAATGAACATATAAATTAGGATTACTTTTTTTCTGACTATTAATAAACTTTTCCAAATTTTAAACTTTTAGACAGTTATAAATAAAAAAACTCTAATTTTAAATATCCAAAAATTTAAATGTTTCAAAATCAAACATTTTAGTTCAGTAAGACTGGAAATGTTTTATTTTAAAACCAAAAATGTGATTTTAAAACCAAAAATGTGATTTTAAATCAGAATTTCTCTTTTTAAATTTAATGCCTGTAAAATAGATAGAGAAATGAAAAAATAAAGTCTCAAGATCTACAAGTTTTAGAAATGACTAAAAAGGAAAGGGTTTTTTATTTTTCCCATTTTGCCAAAAAGTCCCCCCTAAATATCCTTTTTGGATCTACCTTAAATATAATTTATGCCACAATACTGAAAATGCACCTTTCCTCCTTTTTAGTGTACAACGTCTAGTTTGGCAAGAGACAAGTAAGAAAATAGATGTCATTCATTATTTTTTTTTTTCCAAATGCCAAAGACAGGATGTTCCTTGGTAGGCCTTTCAACTGTGGGAAAGCATCCACTCAGGAAAGAACATAAAAAGAAGTATAAAGTTAATGATTTATGCAAATGCTTTCCTTAATATGCAGGTGGCTTATACCTCATAAGAATCACCATAATGTTTTTTTCCTCTGCCTCAAACTTTTATTCCATTTTCAAAGATCCTATTCAGAACCCACCGTAGCGCTCAGCTTTCATGCTCATGTATGGTTGGACCCCACGATCTTAAAGGTCTCCTCTGACCAAAATGATTCTATGATTCAATGATTCAAAGGACAGTGTCTGGCTCACTCTGAATGTGAGTGAAGATAAATTCTTCCCCAATATAAAGTTTTGGTCTCAGAGGATGTCAAATATAGTTCTCATAAAGCCCATTTGACCTGGAAAAACTGTTGTCTTTAAGGAATACGTAACTAAAAGTTATGATGTTAATGGTATGGTAGAACAGGTTCTTTTTCAGCTAGGCGGACAATTTGCCACTATAAGATAAATTTGACTCTAGACTTCAGCCAAGCATTTTGACAGGTAGTGTTATTTTATGGGTCTTATCACAGTTCTGCTGAAAAGGCTGCTCAATATTCTGAGTAGCCAACCCTGCCTTCTTTCAGCTCAAAAATTCACCACTTCAGTTTATGTTAAAATAATTTTTGCAACAGTCATCAGCAGCCACTGCAGAAAATGAGTTTTACCATTCAATAATCACACCCTTGAGAAGCTTTGGGCACACAGCTGGCTCTCAGCTGGCAATCAGCTGTAATGTAACTATTGCAGAGAAAACATACCTCTTGTCTTTGAGTATAAATTAAAACTAAAATAGTAATATTTTTTTCACATTTATTTTGTGACATTTCATATATGTGCAAAGCTGCATAACCATACGTGGAAGATAGTACTCCATAACACTATAAATAGATCACACCAATACACAAGAGCAGATTAACCTATACCATGAAAATGGTTTGGGGTTTGATTTTCTCTGCTTGATGAGAAGAGAAAAAGACTGATGTCAGCAATATTCTTCCAAACACAATCAAGCAAACTGTGCCTTTTGTATCGGGATTAAATACCCAACAGAGCACAATATATCACAACCTGAGTTTTGCCCAGAAATGAGAGATGTACCTGCTGGCATTTGTACCTGACATAACTAGGTAGCCCCAGTGCCTAGGTAGAAAAGGGTTTGCCAGTGCAGCTCCCTGAAGCCAGTATGGGGAGCAAGCAATGGCTGTGCCATAGAAGCTGTGCTGCCTCTTTCAAGCTGCATGATAACTCCGGAGGAAGCAGAGTTATCAGAGCTCTAAAGCCTCCTCTGTCCTGTAAGAAACCTCCTTCCATCTCTTGCCCTGCAACAGTTCTCCATTCGCCAGGGTTTCCCCAGCTACAAGGATGGAAGAAAAGGTCAGGACTGCAACAAGAGCAGAGGGCTCTGATGGCATGGTGTTTGTCAGGCTAAAAAAGCCAGTTGCTGCCTCTTCAGATGTAGGATAACTGGGGAGTCTCTTTCCCCTGAAATCAGTACCCTGCACAGCTGCATATTTATTTATTTTTTAATGGACCTCCTGGCTGTCCTGAGGAGCCAAATTTATCACTGTGTTTCAACAGAGCCCAGTGTGGGTGAGGACAAGGAGAAGGTAGGTGACTATTGTTAGCTTCTTAGCCATTCAAATTTCCTAGCCTTAACTAAAGTTTCAGGAAGATTTACCCACGAGAATATGCCCTGAAAGTGAACCTCTGAAATTCACATTCCAGAGACGAGTAGGCAATGTGAGAGTCCTGGTTAATACTCTGAGTGGTAACACTGATCCATGGGATTTATGCAGCTCTGATGTATGTTCTGTTCAGCCTGCTGAACTCTATCTTTTCCAAGATAGAACTACACAGTGTTGTTAATAATATGCCTGTTCTAAAATTGCAAAAAGGCCACTGAAGGGAATTTGATTTATCAAGAGATAATCATCTCCTGGAGGGGAATAAAGGCACCTGGCTGCCTTCTGCAGTCAAAATTTAATATTAACATTAATAACACCCCCCTCCCCTCACCCTACATAATGCTTACTTAATAATTTAATTATCCAGATAATCTTCGCACACAGTTTATGTTTTTACCTCTAACTGGATGCCTAATAGAGCTTACATTACTGTTTATCACAAACACCCAGAAGCAGCACTCTCTTTGCACTGCAAAGTTCCCGCAGAGGCACAGTGCCATGCTGTGGAATTTGCTTAACTGTGGAAACATCTATCTCACACCAAAATGGCTTTGATCAAGAAACACTGTCTAGCTACTTATTTAGGTTGCATTCAGCAAGATATTTAGATTCATGCCCACTGCTTAAGCCTTTGAAAAGTCCCACGAGGTTTCCCTAACTGGTTAATGAAGATTAATTCCGTGCTTGAAAGAAACACTCAGAGCTCTTAACTGCTGAAGTAGTACTCTGTTTTCTTAAGGTTCTGCCTTTTGGATGAGTAGCAGTATGTGTTGTTGTTGGGCAGGGGTGATGCTCTGATTGTGTGTGGGTGAAATGAGGACCTGCAGGAGTTCCTTATGCCATGGATATAGATCTTAATGTTTTGCCATTAAAATTTAAAATCTTAATGACAGTATTTAGACCCTGATCCACTGCTCTGATACTTTCATTTCTGACAGTGTGTCAAAATCTAACCCATCAAGAACTGAAAACAATGCAGGACTGATGAACAAAGCAATTGTATTCCAAAATTTCCCAAATCAACACAATGATCCCTTACAAGTTGATAATTCTGCCAGTCGCATTTCTGCAACAGCATGTTTTTTTACAGCTTATTTTTTTCCTCTGCTCTTCTAGGACATAAGTTTTTCTCTTTTTTGCGAAGAGTCCTGGCCATTATCTCTAACTAAAAGAGTGCATTTGGACAATATCAATTTGTATGCTAATAATATTGCTTTCAATTGTACCTATGCTAACACATGAGACCAGGTTATAGCCAATTCCCAGTTCTTCTCTTTTAAGACACTTGAAGGGTGGTAGTTCTAAAGATTATGGAATCTCTTCTCATTTCCTCTTCTCAGCATTGCCAAACTCTTTATTACCTAGCTGCCTCAGCTCATATTAAAAAACTATTCAAAAACCTCAGAGACTTCTTGCACATACTCATGAAATTTGTATCCAGCAAAAATTGTGTTTGCTTTAGGCATAGCATATGCTTCCTGTTTATTAGTGCAAGCCATTAGTATTTTTGCTTTATCTTAAATGTTGCTGACATGTTAAGAATACACCTTCATTTCTTTTTTACAGTCCAACCCACCAGCAAACCCACTGGTGGGGTTTCTATCTCTGGTTGTGTCATCCATAGTGGTGAAAATACCTTGGATACTTTCATGGATAAGCCATGGGAAGCTGTCCAAACTTTACTCTCGGTACAAATATCCCAGCACTCTACTGGGGATGTATAGTCTGTTCCTCTACAGTCAGAATAATTCATTTCAGAAGATGAAGAACTATTGAAAGAGTTTGTTTAAATAGGAACCTGAATCATAGTTCAAGTGTACCTGTGATGAAAAATGTATGTGTGATGTAAAGTGTACATGAGACGTAAAGCTGAAAACTGTTGTGGAGCTAGAAGTAACTTCGGTAGCAAGGTTTCTGACAATGTAATAATAGAGGTTTTACTGCTAGAAAGTTCACCTGTAGAAGGTTGGAAAACATCCATACAGAAAAAAACTTTCCCAGGAAAGCAAGGCTGTGCTTGTATGATGTATTGACTTTGTACAAACTTTGGACAGTTTTCACAATCACAGCCTACAAATTAACCTAATAAGAACTCAAATTATCTGTTTTCAGGATAATATTCCTCAGTTTCTATGTCACTAGTCTTTTGGGTAGAACTCCTTTGACTCCCTCTCACACACCTGGCTCCATTACCATGGCAAAATCACACCCGTTGGCCATACATGTTTAAAAAATAAATCTACTTTCACCATTATAAAAGCTCTTATATATATACATGTATATATAGATATATATAATTGAGGATTTCTCTCTTTTTGATATTCACCAAGTTGCTGAACACAAACTGAGTCCTGACTTTGGCTATGTCTGTGGTAGCAAGGCACAAGAAACAACCAGAGTGGGAGACATAGTGCTGAGGACCCAACATCCACACTGTACTTATTATGGGACTTTTACATCAGACTAGCTGTTATCAGTTCCCATAGGCTGAATGTTCGTTAGTGGCAAAAGCACATGAGGTGCAATCCTGTAGTGCACCATCTGGTCTGTTTTATCTGAAAGGAAGCCACTTCTCTGAACCTGCTCTTAAACTTGTGAACAAAAACAGACTAAATGGACTTGACCAGTTTTGTTTCAAAAGCACACTCCAGATCCAAATTAAAATAGTAATGTGGATGCAGTCTTTGCAATCCAGACGTTGTTGATTTTTGGGATCTGGGAAGAATTTAAGTGTTGCTCCTCTTGTTTTCTGGCCAGCAGTCAGTCATATGTACTCCAGGTGTGCTCCACTTACCTCATTTATCTGACATCCACTCAGCAAACTATGCACACTGAAACTAGTGAAAAGCTTATTTAATTGCTGGAGGACTTCACCATTCAACTTGGGGACAAAAGCACATTGGTGCCGATGGTACCATTGGTAAAATCTAGTACTTTATCAGGAGGGATGCAATGCATAGAAACTAGTAGTGGAAAGCACTAGTTAGGAACATGCAGAGAAAATGAAAATGTATAACATTTACATAGACACATTCCCTTCCTAAAAGGAAAATTATAAACAACTCTCCTTCTCTTGATAAAACTGACTAAAACCTTAGGATTCATTTCTTCCAAGTAAAAAAGTCTTACTGAATATATATTTCAGCAGGAAGCTTTGCATTTTTATCTAACACAGTCCTGAAAAGCATCCAAATAAAAATTTTAGTGATCAAAGCCAAACACAAATTCTTGTCTTTAAAATTCCCCCCAAATCTATCTGTAGTTAAAAATAAAATTAAAAAAAATATTAAAACAAAATTGAAAAACCTAGCTTCTGGGTTTTTTATTTGCAGCTGTAATCACATAAAAAACCTGTGATTAAGAAATTACATGTTTGAATGATTCATATTTGTCTAAAACACAACTTCAAATGACATTGCAGTCTTCTTGCTATTTTATGCAGTACTTATGTTACTGAGTCTGTTTTTCCTGTCTCTTTTCTTTCTTTATTTTTTAACAGCCTTTTATTTCCTGTTCTTGCCTTGTAAGGTAATATTTTCATTGTTTTCTTCTGAAAGGAGACCGCAAGATGTTCACAGTAATCAAGTGTAATGGGGCATGTTCTTCGAACATTTAAAGAAGGAGCTAGCACAAAAGGAAATAGAAAACAATGATAGAAAAGGATAATCATCTTAAATCGAACTGAGGATGAGTCATCTGGGGCCTGTGAGATACTCTCCAGCACCATGATCAGCTATGCCCAAATCAGGGCATACCAAGAACCATAGTAAAGGGAATGCTTTTATTTGCACCACACTAGCATAAAGATGTCCAGCCGCCTCACTCAAAATAGAACCTGTAAGGATATAGTCCATTTTTGAAGTACTTGGTACTTGGCTCAGTAGCCCACAAGCTTCTCAGCATCTGTTTTCTTTGGAGAAACTGATCCCTGGTCCCAAAAGTGAAGGTTTGTTTAGGAAACCTAGTGTGCAAAAATCTGTCGACCAGAGTGGAACAAACAAATGCAGCAACTGCTAAATGCGGTCCTCATCTCTGATTAATGAGGAAGCTCTTCCTTGGGGGTCATCTACAACTTTGTTGGCCCCTTGTTTCTGTCCTTCTGGGGCAGATATCTAACTAGGACTGCTGTCCTTCCATTAAGTTTTGGATACAAACACACATTTCCAGGAGGACTCTCTTTGTCGTAAGGTATCTTTTCGGCTCTGAATGTATTGCTATCAAATGTTGCATGAAGAATCTCGGGTGTTTTGTCAACTGTACATGGCACAAAACAAGCCCAGTAAAATATTACCTTATACAGACATGTTACATAATCCTGGTCCGCCCCTGTTCCACTTACTATCACAGACATCACATAAATGAGAAGTTAAAAGACAGTCCTGAACAAGACTGTCTAGCAACTTCAAATATCATAGAAACAACCCAGACTTCTTTAAGCACAGCCTTTTTGCTTAATAAGTATTTTTTCCAATATATGCATATCTATCATGTATTAAAAAAACAAGGCTGATATGAATTTTTACAGTGATAAGTATTTATTTATACACATACTCAGTACTCTGCAAGCATAGATAAGTGTACTTACCATTAAATCAATGGGACTGAGTTTACGTTCTGGATCTGCTTTAAATTGTGTCAGGGAAGTTCTGTGCATTCGAGCACAAAGACAGTCAAAAGCTTTTGGTTTGTTTGTCTTATCAACTAATAGCCTTTATTTTATTTTTCTGTCTTTATTTTATTAGTCAGGAACTCAATGGCATCCGGGCTTGTATTAGAAATAGTGCAGCCAGCAGAAGTAGGGAGGTGATTGTCTCCCTGTACTCAGCACTGGTGAGGCCACACCTCGAGTATTGTGTCCAGTTTTGGGCACCTCAATACAAGAGAGATATCGAGGTGCTGGACTGAGTGCAGAGGAGGGCAACGAAGCTGGTGACGGGCCTGGAGAATAAATTGTATGAAGAGCGATTGAAGGAGCTGGGACTGTTCAGTTTGAGGAAGAGGAGGCTGAGGGGAGACCCCATCACTCTCTACAACTACTTGAAAGGACATTGTAGAGAGGTTGGTGCTGGTCTCTTCTCACAAGTAATTAGCGACAGAACAAGAGAGAATGGCTTCAAGCTGCAACAGGGTAGGTTTAGACGGGACATTAGGAAAAATTCTTCACAGAAGAAGTGGTCAGACACTGGAATAGGCTGCCCAGGGAGGTGGTTAAGTGACAATCCCTGAATGTGTTTAGGAGTTGTTTAGATGTGGTGTTGGGGGATATGGTGTAGGGGAGAACTTTGTAGAGTGGGGTTGATGGTTGGACTCGATCATCCCAACGGTCTTTTCCAACCTGAATGATTCTATGATTCTATGATTCTAAATTAAATCATGCTTCCTTGTTGTCATGTCAGGTATGAGAAAATAACTTATTCTAGTGTCATAAGAGCATGTTTGAAATGACTTATTGTGAATCTCTGACCTTTGTGAGAGCTGGGTCATTAAAATGTACTTAATAGCTACGGTGAAATGCATTTATTTTCGCTTAAAAATACATTGAAGGACAAATTTTTAAGTTGCAAATTCAGCACAAAGCTTAGAGAAACTGTTATAAGCGTCTTTCAGACTATCCCTTTCCAGCAACACTCCATTGCTCACCTTAAACCCTTTCGGTCTTCCAGCTTTCACTAAAAACACTCCCAGAGGGGGCTAAATTCCTCCCTGCTATTTAAAAAAACAGAACACATCCTCTTGCTCCCATGCTTCTCACGCTATTTGCTTTATTTCTTTCTCACTGTTGTCTTCCGGGATAATTGTCTTGATTCCAGTGATTTTCTGGCACTAATGGCACTCATCAGAGATACTTGCTTTTGCCCGTCCAGCTGGTCTCCTTCCAGACTGCCTGCGTTTCGCAGCAGGGCCCAGCACAGGAATGCAGGTCAGGGATCTGGCAGTGCAGAGCAGCGCAGCACTTGGCTGCACTTGCCTGCCAAAGCAAAAGGCAGACCAATGCTGTTTGCACAGCATTGTGCTCGAAGCAGAGCTTCTTTCATGGACTCACATTCTTGTGAACACAACGAAGCTGTTGGGGAGCAGGGCTGGCTTATATCCTGTCACCTGGGGTTGGTGACTCCTGCACCTCCCCAGGTCTCCCATAGCTGGATTCCTTCAATTCTTGCCAGTTTAGGCATCCCCACTGATAATCAGAGTTAGAAAGCACATATTACCCACAGGGATCATAAGGTGCGTATGGTTAGAAGTGAGGAACACAACTGACTTAAGCTGTGTCCTACATCTCCAGCACCGTGAGTGCAGTGAGTGTGAGCTTTTTAAGAGACTGGGGCAAAAATACAACAATTTCTGGAATATCCAGTTTAGAACCAGTTTATTGGTTGGTACTAGCAGCTGGAGGCTCCTTTTGCACTCTCCCTCTCAAATTCTCTCTTCTAGTCTTAAGCTCCTTGTTGTAATACTGAAGGCTTATGATTACAGGCTTTGACACAGCCTTAGCCTCTAATCATCACCTAAAATGCTACATGGTTCAAGAGGTGCAGGGTCAGTAGACATTGTCCTAGCTGAAAGAATGCAATGATATGGAACAGATTGCTTTTATTATACCTTTTATTAACTTGACTCAACCACCTCCAGCTACTTTTCCTAGACAAAACATCCTATAGTTACAGGTTTCTCAAGTAATGTCAAACTGATGGCAAATTGTGTAAATATATGCTGGTGACTGAATCCTGCAGAAAATGGCCCTTAATAAGAAGATTTTATATTGTAGGAAATAAGAAAAAAATCCAGGCAAAGAATTCATATAATCAGAATCTAATTATTAGTTTCCTTCACTGAGTTTGTAGCTGATGAAGTGAATATCAGGTATACACCAGTCTTTGGTCTGAGTCCTAAAGAAATGTGCAATGCAGGTTTTCTCTCTGCTCAATAATTTTAATCACTTTAATGTTTAACATTGTGTTTTTGAGGGTCATGTATGCTATGCAGTCAGCCTCAATGATAAGGAATGAAGCTGAAGAAAGTAACTTTCTTGCTAAATATCAAAAAGAACTACACTAAAAGATCAAAATGGGGGGAAAAAGGAGCTCATAACTCTGAACAGGAGGAATGAACAAGGTTAAAGGAGTAACAGGTTTTTTCTTTTTTCTAACCTCTGTGTGTGTGTGTTCGTGCATACCTACCAAAAGACTTGTGAGGAAGGCACTGCCACTTTTGAGACCGTGGGACGAATTCAGTGACAGAGAAGGCAGAAAGCTAGACACTTAGAAAAAACTACATTAAAACTATCATATTCCGCCTACCCAAGAGGACTAGGACAGATGCCGGAACAGACATATGTGACCTGTGGGAGGATGGATAAATATTGAAGAAAAGTAGAATAATGTCAAAAATGGTTAGTGTCAAATTAATTTTACAAAATTTCAGTAGCAGGAGGGAGTTATTCCACACTTCTCAAGTCAATAGAAAAGTGATGGAAGAGCAGAGGGAGAGGACAAGAGGATTTAGGAATCATTCAATCTAATGAGATTTTCCCAGATGACTCTGCTTACTGTTTTGTTTTGTTGGTCTTGGGGGGTTTTTTCAGAAAATCTCTGACTTCTTTTCTGTTCCAAGCTCAGGCAAAGTTTCTGAAGAGCAAGGTCTTCCCAGTGGACAACATGCACAAGGGCTGTACATACATGATGATGCAAGTCTTGTAGGGGACTATGCTGTACACAGTCCTCCTGCTGAGATGTGCCTTTTGTACATAGATATGCAAGACACATCACCGTGTTGCACAGGGTGGTTGCACTGTCCTAGCGGCTCCGTCACCAGTAAACGAGTATGGAGGCAATTCACTACCCAAAGAATAAACAAGTCAGGTAAGAAGGAGAAAGAGCAAATGCTAACCTTCCTTTCAGAAGCCCTGCATGTTTATTGTCACCTACAGTTTTATTAATGAGTGTAACTAGCTGTATTCAAACACAATGCTGTAAAATTTAATTGGGTAAACGTAGTGAGTGTTAGCTGGAGCTGTTTCCAGTCATGTATAATTACATGAAGCTCATAGTTCAATAATTAGCAAGGCAAAATGAAATCATTTTACAATTAGAGAAGCTCTCATTTCACCTTTCCTGTCATAGATCCTCATTTAATTTGGACTTTTATTTACTGACAGTCCCACTCCATTAGATATAGAAGACATTGCCTCACCCACCAGGATATTTTAAAATGAAGCAATATATCTAAGAAGATCTAAGAAAGTGAATATGTCCCAAAATGTTTCTGGCTGTCCTGGGAATTCTGCCTCCAGTTTTTTTAGCCAGTAGAAGAGCCAAGTGGTAGAAGCTCCTGCCACTGGTTGAAACAAAAATCTTTCTTAGGTTAGCCAAGGTTCCTCAGTCCTCCCTGGCATTCGCCATGCTCCCATCGGAGCCTCTTGCCTCCTTCTCACAGCACAACCAGGAGCCTGGGCTATGGGTGAAGACCTAGGGTTGTAATTAACACTTCTTCAGATACCAGGAACAGATACTTGCTATACAGTCTTAAAAGGCATGGAAAATTTGTTCTTCTCTGCAGCTATACTGAGATTCACCCATACACTGGCCATTGGCTCCTTCTAGCTGAACAAGAGGTCAAGCTGACTGTGTCAGATAAGTTAACCCAGTTAACATCATGGTTTCTTCCTCATCCCAGTTCTCTTGAACATCTTCATCCATAGAGTCCCAGCCACTGCCAAAATGCCACACAGCTCAGTCATATGTTCGTGCCCTCCTGGCAGTGCCACTGCTCCTCTGTCAGCCTGGGCACTTCTTACCCAACTCTCTCTGACCTTTCCAACCAGTACATATTTCCCTAAACCATCTCCACAAAGTAACACAAGATAAATAACTGTTATCTTTCATGAGAGCTAACATTTGCCATTCTTCTTTCTTTCTCCAAGACATTAAACGTAGAATTAGCAAGTCCAAATAGCATTTGAAATATTCCCCAAACAAGAGAAGAATTAAAACTTTGGAAGTGGGATAAGGCTATGCTCAGAATTTCTGAGAAAATAAAGATACTTGAAATCACAGAAACAGTAAATTTATTTCTGCTCCACAGCTTAAAACCATTCCAGAAGCACAGAAGGATAGTAGGTTAATTTTTATTTTATCTTTTCAAGGATAAATCCTTCAGAGGACAAGCCTCTGTCTTTCCCTGTTCTTCCTAACGTCACCATGCCCTCAATAAGAATATTTCATTTTGTAAGACTCATTTAGTATATCTTCAATTATTCTAGGAATATTTCACTGTAAAGTTCTATATCTTAACATCTTTTTAATGTAGCTTAGATGACATCAGCTGTCTATAAGTAAAATGTCCCCTCCAAACTTGCACCGCTCAAACTGTGGCAGTCAACAACAGAGAATGTAACACTCCTTCATTTTCTAGCTCATTCCTAGAACTAAATTAACAACACTTTTGGTAGTTGGCGAGCCAAATTAGAGACATTTAATATCATAATACTCCTCTCAATCTTTATTGTTTAGAGGAATGATAAAGCATGTGGAGGTTTGGGGCGGTTTTTGATTACTAAGACAGTTAATATCATAATTACATACATAAGCCCCTTAGATCAGATAGACACGAATTTGTTGTTTCATCCCCTCATTATGACCTGGTAATCTTTGAGAATATGAATTGTTTGAAATGAGAGGGATTATCCTCTGCATTGGAGACACCTGCAACAGGATATTTAGGGAAACAGTCCCACAAGCTTTGGTAAAGGCATTTTGCTGAAGGAGAGCATTGTGCAGCAAGCGCTATTTCATCACCCTTAATGCCTTTATACTAGATGTAGTCTCAATGGGTAATATGTGATTAATTGGTATTATTCCCTTATTTCAGACAGGAATATAATATTTCATGGGTAGTGACCGCACATCAGTAGATGCACATAAACCATGATTATGGGCAGTCTATTGACCCAGTAGGCACTAGCAACTGATAAACCGCTAATTGAAAGGTTTATTTATTATTCATTTGTACAGCACTTACAAATGAAACCTCGAAATAAAATGTGACTGTCTTCCATCACACGATGTTAATCACCATCAGAGTTAAGATCCAGCAGACATCTTCATGGCTGATAGTGTTTTGGTATTTGTATCTGCAGAAAGCCTTGAGTTTAATTTTAGTCCTGTCATAGAAAAGATACTACCAGCCACTGTTGCATGTTCATGGTGAATAAATCATACTATGCTTGACAGAAATTCTGTAATTTGTCATGGAGGTTAATACTGAATATAAAACACAGTCGTGTTGAGCTATCAAGTATGACTTAATAGAGTGTTACTGCCTTTATTGAAAATTATTTCTTCTGCTAATTCATTTCATTAAATTTTTATTATTGGTAAGGGGATATTACATTTTTATAATAAAACAAAAGAAATCTTATTTTCCTGGCTTGCTTTTTGCTACCATTTGGATCAATTCAGACAAGTGCCGTCTTCGTCTGAGAAAGATGAAGTTGCATCTCCAAAACAAGTTGTGTAATGAACCAATGAGTAAACTGATGCAATTCATGAGCAGATCAATGTGATTCTGATTCACTGTAAATGCCAAAGTAAAATCAGGAGGATATTTTTTAACAGAAGAAGCTTCCCTGATATGATGCATGAATTCATTGCGGCACTTCTGAAGTCAGCAAACAATTGGTAGCCAACAGGCCAAGAAGAGCTTTTAAAAATTGCTGTGCTACAGAAACAATACTTAATTTCCTTCTACTATCGGTCAGGTCTGTGTTGCTTGTTAAAGGAGAAGCCGCTGCCCCAAACATTCACACACCATTCAAGGAGTCGCAAGGAGTCACACACCACCTGAGTCTTTAACTGCTTGGACCACGGTCCCTTCACAGCAGGCAACTCTCATGAACTGATGGGTGCCCCTTCCAACTTCTCACACATTCCTCACACACACTCTCAGACACACTTCCTCCTTCTTCAGGCTCGACCCTAGATTTCCTGCAGCAGAGTCTCAGATGTCAGATTATATAAAAATAAGTAATTTAATTGAAAGGTACAGCAACAGACTCAGCTATCTGGGTGCGCCCAGAGAGGGAACTCTAAGAGATCCCTGGTGAAATATACCCTTGCGGTCTATGCATCTGCCCTCGTGCATTCTTCATGCTTGCCATCTGGTCCAAGGGCAATGTATGGTTTGGAATCTTCCTGTTCCTTATTGGTTTCTTTGTCTCCAGGCAGGCCATTAACTGCTCTTATCTTGGGAATCTGCATTCTCCTGGTACTAGATTCCTTATCTCCTGGTTTCTACCAGTCTCAGGGCCTTCTTTTATGTTACTATGTAGAAGTTCTAAACAAGTTCAACACCTTGCAGCCTAAGGCTTCAGCAGCTTTAGCTACTTATGTTAAGTGAGTTCTAGATAAGTAGTACATCAATGCAGCCTAAGAACTAAATGATTAACTCTAAGTGATTCATTTTATTTAAACTGAACCACTAATATTCCCTGTTCCTTTACATTGCTGATATGACAAGACAGATTTTTTTATTTCAGTACTTCATACAATAAAGCACTTGGTGCTTGGCTATACCAAAGGGTACTGATTAGATAACTAACTGGCATCATTAGAGAGTAGGTCTAGCAGGAAGTGTTTAGACTTAAATTACATTTGCAATGTGTCTAGTGTCCCCTTCAGGATTGCATACATTATTGTAAGAAAGTGACAGGCTACAGAAACTAGTATCCAGA
Source organism: Limosa lapponica baueri (assembly GCA_002844005.1). Lineage (NCBI taxonomy): Eukaryota > Metazoa > Chordata > Aves > Charadriiformes > Scolopacidae > Limosa > Limosa lapponica. The sequence goes on from KZ506480.1 coordinate 215,056, forward strand.
CATCAGGCTTTAAGATATTTGCCGCTACTAACCAAAGTATCTTAGCAATAGTAAGTAGAGGAATACGGCAATTTAGGGCAGGAGTCCTACTTAGGTGTTCCACATCATCCTCAGGAAAACTCTGCCCTTCCCCACTGGCTCCTTTTGGAATCCACTTAACCTAACTAGGTATGTAAGTTAAATGTCAAAAATTATCAGTCAATATCCCCATTCTCTCTTCAACATATTGTGATACAGCAGACACCAGACAAGTGAAGATGGCTGAAGTTTGTAGCTTCATACATTTCAGACACCTTGCCCCCTAAAGGGAACACCTATATTTCCTATGAAGTCAGTGATGGAGACAGACACCTCTGAAGATCTCTGGAAAGAGATGTGGAACTAAGTCCACCAAGAGATTCTCCAGGCAGCTGTTTCTCCATGATGTCTATCAGGGGAACCAACAGACAACACTGGGCACCAGCCTCAGCCTCTGGGAATCCAACTGCTTCATCATCTTCTGGGAATAGAAACCTAGTGGAACAGGACTAGGCCTTTTTTTAGTAAAGTACAAATAAAAAAGGCAACAAAGGCAGTGATATACTGCCTGCATTTATTTCATCCTTTGGTGATTAGAATACTTATGTGGGAAGTAAGGGTCATGGGTTTTAGTCTTCCTCAACTACAGAGGTAGGAGGAGAGGTAACACTCTAATACCTCTACAGAAGACATGCCATTGCCAAGAAGGCAAGTGATGGCTGGAAGTCCTGGACAGAGGTAAGCAAAAGTGATTCTCATTTTTATCAAGAACTGAGAAGGACTGGGAATTTCAGTCTTGTTGCCTGGAGTGTGTAGGCTTTTTACATAACACCAGCTGTGGGAAATACACAGCCAGTGGTCTCTGGGACCAGACCAGGTGTCCTTCCTCCCTGAGACAATAGACAGACTCCTTTAATTTTTTCTTCTCTCATTTTCAGCTTATGCAAAGAAAGCCCATTTCCAGTTGCTAGATGCAGGGATGGCTTTTACTCTTACTGCTCTTCAGCTGGGTATTTGGGGTGTTTGCACTTATTTTGGCAGCACTGTATTCCAGTTCACTTGTCCACAGAAGGCAGAAATGTCCACTGACACCATTTCTGCCTGCTGAGCTTCAGTTGCAAAAGATGTCCGTATGTCAGGTATGCTCTCCTCCCAGCATGGACACTTCTTATTGTGCATTGGCAAACCATGATCGCCAACCACACAGTTTTCAAGAAGAGAAGCTTTCTGTGCCTGTAGACAGGCCAGATTTCCCTGGGAACTTCTGTGTGTTTTAAACCTGTAAATCCGAATCTAATAGGATGAAATCTTACAGCAAGTACAAGTGATCTTATTACTGCCCATGCATTTTCTCTGAAACTAAGTGTGCAGTTTGTGACTCACACCAAAGCTGAAGTCTTTGTATTCCTTCGACTTAGCTCCAAGCCAGCCTTCATTAATTAAACAGCTGATGCGGTTGTGCTGCATGCCAACGGTAGACAAGAGAAGAAGTGTGTTGTAACAATTACACTTGTCCGCTCTTCAAACAGAATTATCTCTGAAGGGGATTTACCACTGAATTTGATTGCTTTCCATGTAAAATCGATAACCACAGTCTAGTCCCTAAAAGGCTTTCTGAAGTCTCCATTTCTCCCCTTTTTTGAGGGTACAAACGTTATTTTTTCCCTTGTAATTGCATTTTATTAGCTTGTTAGCTTTATAATTCAGTTATTTTTTGTAATTTCTAATTCATTTGTCTCAAGTTGCAGAAGGGACTGGTGATGGAGATGTTATTAAGGTTCAGTGAAGGTTTCTGAAGAATTAGACAAACAATTACAGTCTGCAGAATATTTTATGAGAAAAGTAAAGAAATTGAGTTCTGAGAAAGAGACTGTTTATTTACTTTCTATTCACATTAACAATTGAGAGTTTACAGGTGATTAATGTTCCAGGAGACTAGTCAAAGCTCAGCAGTGTTCAGCAGCCTGTGGGTAAGTGCATTTTGATTTTTTTCCTATGGTGGAAAATGTATATGTGAGAACATTAAGCAGCTCCTTCTCCATTTATGCACTTAGTACAATTCTCACCAATTGTGCTCATAACTCTTGTTCTCTTTATGGTTCCTTTTTTAACTTTTCCTCTTTTATGATCTTTTAAATGTGGTTGCTCAGGTACATAAATATCCTAAACGTAAATAGTAAAAAAATGCCCTAATATGTAATATATAACAATTGCATTGAACTGTCACTGTAATTACATTTTAATGTGCTTTACACCTGTGGCTTTTTAACAACAAACTTAGTTGAATACATTATCAATGAAAAGTCTGCTAGTATGTTTTAAACTGTTCTCTTTTATGATTTCTATTATAGCTCAGTGTACTCTAACTACTCTTACCATTCAGGTGGATGTTGCAAGTGTGAACATGAATTTTCCTAATATATCATAATTATAGAAGCACTAAATAATGTTTTGATCACCCATAGTGGAAGTAATATACAGTATTCCTGATGTCTTGTTTCTTACACATTAAATCACAATATATAATTAGCTTGAACAAAATAGAGGCACAACCATTTTTGTTTGTTACATCTTAACTGAAAACTTCTGGCAGCACTATGTTTGAACACTGCATGCATGGCATATCTGCAGTAGGGTAACTTTTTCTAATGGCAGTGCTAGTAAGATGGTCTTAAGCCATAAGCAGTGTTAAGAGCTGGGGAAAGGCAGCTGGATCAAATGTTCTTGAACATTTTTTTCATTATTTTAGCAGTATCCCAATTTCCAAGTTTTTCAGTTGCTCAATATCCTGCTTCAGAACCTTTTTCTTCAGTGAGTGGCCCCTGAATAAAAACAAATTATTTATTAAAACTACTTTCCCCAATAATATATCTCACAGGGCTAATATTACTAACAGGTAGTAATTCTAGCTAAGTTTCCTGCAGGGTTCCATCTCAGAAAACAATTTATGCATGTAATTAATTTTAAGCAAAATGTGCCCTATTGAGGGCTCATTCTAAGATTTGAATCATTCTCCAAGGTGAATGAGTTTAATATTATTTATCACAAAAGGCTTGATACAATCCCTTTTGTAACTTCTAAAAAATTCTTTAGAGCAGGTTTGAATTGATCTCTTTTTTTAAATACTGTAATTCCACGTCTCTTGAATGTCACATACAGCTGCCTCAAGTTGATTCATTTATCTGATTGGTTCTGTCCCTTTTCCTACATCGCCACGACAGACCATACCTATATTTATAAGTGGATGTAAAACAGTGCCTTTTTAGAAGTAAATGACAGTGTTTACTTGAGTTGACGTCACTTTCACTAACATATCTATCTTAATCCTTGCTTGGCAACCTTAAGAAAATGTTTCC